>JAIPRK010000899.1:0-55343 GCA_025469195.1 Chaitophorus viminalis
TCAAACCGGATTTTGATATTAATGATATTAGCAAAGTGATCGAAAAACATGTTTATCCCAATCTTTATAAGTTGTTACAAGTAGCAATAAGTATTCCCTAAGCCAGAAACTTGCGAACGATCATTTTTTTCTATGAGGCGTATCAAAAATTGGCTACGAACCAGTATGCTACAAGACCATTTCACAAATTTAGTAGTATTGAATATCGAAAGAGATGTTGTTAATTCGTTAAATGATGAAGACATTTTAGAAGTGTATTGTATAAAAGACAAAAAATTTTTATTAAAATTATTGAGTTGAATTTGTGTATATGTATCATTAATGTGTATTATGGGTGAATAAGTGGTGTGGGGGCGTAGCCCCCGCGGGTCTGTGTGGTCTTGATATTTTTAGCTCCCTCAAAATAAAAGCTCTAGTTGCGCCTATGCATATATCATTAGCGGTTCTAGTACTTCTAGTGTATATACTAAATATTTTTAAGCTCTCTATTGCAAATAAAATGTTATTAATAACTCACTCTCATTTACGCACAGTTACCTCATATAAATATTGTATCAATTGTAGCAGGGGCATCATTTGGGGGGGGGGGCAGGGTGTATATTTGCACCAACATTTTTTATAAACGCCTTCTTTGGCCTGCCAACAATAAATGTAAGCGCCAATATACCTAAGTGTTATATATTAATATATTATATATATATATATATTACATTTTTTCAGTATTTAAAAAAAAATAATAAATATTATAGGTACTAATGGGTTTTATTTCCAAAAATTGAAAAATGATTGATGTGGTTGTGTGGTTATATCATAGACATAGTATAAAATATTAAATAATAATAATATAATTATGTCTATGAGTTATATATATTTTTATTCTCTACCATGATATTATTACCATCGAATATATAAATATCTGTGGGTATAATATTAAGCTGGTATAGATTTCTTAACACGCTCCGGTATCCCCCTACTCGTTATAATAAGAAAACGACATGATATATAATTCCCATCAAAAAGGAAAAAATTGTCTAAAAATAGCAACCACAGAATATTATTTGTTTACATTTTTAATGTCACTTAATTTCTACGGTAGAAATGGTATTCTATGGTAGAATTTCTAACACCAATTTTTATACCAATATTCAACTGATAAATTATCATTAATTATTAAGTTTTTTTTAATTTTATGAGTGTATTAAGTATTTTCTGTTATGAACGAACAAAAAAGAAAAAGAGGTGCAGCTCGATTAAGAGAAAAAATAAAAAGCTTTTATTAACAGCTTTATGATAATAAATGTTTTTATTTGTGTAACTAAATGATTTGTTATCAAATTGAATTTAAATTGTTAAATTAAAATTAGATGTGGAAAAATTTAGAAATATGAATTAAGTATATTGTGCCATTTTGAACAAGGTAACCTAATTTACCAATTTCAGGTTTAGGCGTTTAGCTATATTATTTATTTTGAGTGTACAGGGAGAAAAATGTATAGGTTCAGGGCCGGATTTAGTATTTGTAGGCCTCTAAGCTCAATTGTGGTGTTGGCCCTACCAGAAAATTTTTAGAAAATAGAAAGGGCATACACACAAACAGATAAACTAAGCCATCTTTAAAACATTTTCAAATAATTTTCTATCCAAAATCGAGGGTATTGCAACTTTCTAACTTCTAGTTATTTGACTGAAAATAATAACATTTAAAATACAGTATATTAAAGTGTGGATTCAATTACCACAGAGTAGTTAAAAAGGTATTCAACGCTCTTTATTAATATTACTACAGTCTACACACTATATAGTATATTTTATCATACAACACCAATTTTAGAAAACTGAAAAAGAATGAAAAATATTTAGACGGAGCTTTTTTTTTTTTTTTTTTTTAGTTGTATGATGGTGTGGTGAGGGCCCTGTTGTGGTGCGGGCCCATAGGCTATAGCCTATATAGCCTATGCTTAAATCCGGCCCTGTATAGGTTAGATTCGATTAAGTACTATTGAGGTGCTTTATATCCATAAATTTGCTTACCAAATACAACTGGCATTCAGTATCCACAATATAATATAAACTTATTAAAAGTACCTACACATAATTCTTCAAAAATAGTCATAATATTGTGATTTTTTCATACTAATATAAGTGACGTATTAAATACATTTTACAAATATTCTACAGTTTTTGTCCCCACTAGACCCCCCCAACCAAAAAAAAAGTTTTCTATTTGGCCTGGTAAAAATTTGAATGGCCTGCAAACATTTTCGCACCAACAAAAAAAAAGTTGAAATGACGCCCCTGAATGGTAGTAACAGAATAAATTACTAATCCTAGGATTATCTCTGGAGTATAGTCCAAAATTAATATTTGTTTAACGTTTATTGTAAAATGTTAATTTACTTACTTTAAAAAATATGTTAAATTAATTATTTAACTTGAATTGATATATGCTTATAATATGCAAAATTATGCAGTCTGTTATACATTTGTTAGGATCAAAAATAATCAATGACATAAATGAATTCTTTACATAAATCTGAATAATAAATTATTCAATTAAATATTATAGACAATTCATATAACATTTGCCCTGATAACGTTACATGAAAATTCAAATATTTTAATATTTATTTAAACACATTCGCATTCTGCATATATGAATTAAAAATTATTTCTTTAAATAAACTTTTTTAATACTTTTTAAAAGCGTCGAAAAAAACGATAAAAAAATTACGAAAAAACCGGAAATTTTACGCAAATCCACGTTTTGACAAAATACATTTTTTTTTAAATGGTTTAACTCAAAAACAAAAAATTGCAAACACTTGAAATTTTCACCAAATATTTATATTAACGTTTTCTATAAATGGTTCAGTTTTCAAAGTATTTTGACATAATTTGACTTATTTATAGATAATTTAAATTTTCAATTTTTGTAAGTTTTTTTTTTGAAATATCTATAAAATTTATTTGACTGTCCGAAAACTTGAAAATTTAATATAAGGTTTATTTTAAGATATACCTTATCGTAACTAAAAATATCAGAGACCGTTTCATTCAAATTTTTTTTATAAGTCCATAAAGTTCAAATTTGTATAAAATATGTTAAAATTGCGATAGTTTGCAAGTTATTTTGTGGTTGAAAACTCAAAATTTTTTCTGTTTATACTTAAGGTTTAAAATCTTAAAACTAGGTTATCCAAAAGCTACTCTTCAAAAATCTATAAAAAAAATTTCTACCGAACTTAAAGGAAAAAATTTTATGACCTTTTGAAATTTAAATTTTTACGAAATTACATACTATTGCATTATATTTCAATTTAAATATAAAATACTATATTATAATATACCCATTTTAGATCAACAAATCATTTCCGATCAGAATCGTTATTCGTATACAATGATTCCTATCATTGCATTCAAATTTAACAAATCCATTGTGATGACCTATCCTATGGACGATGTGCACTTCACCCTCAACTGTACAGCAGAGCGAGGACCATCCATTTCTTTTATAATATGGTCTTTTATTTTTCTCTCTTTTTAGCACAAGTTAAGTGTCACTAGTGGGTAACTTCTTACCTACGAATCTCAATTTTTGTACCTCATAACACATAATAATCTCATTATGTTTCTTTTTGTATAGATTATATGTTGAACATAATTGAAAAAAAAAGCAAAATATTTTTTATTTATAGTGTATTGTTTTTTATATTTGTACACATGTATGTATGTCGTATGTGTAGTGTGTAGTGTGCAAACAAAAATGAAAAATATGCCTTTAATTATATTTCCTAGAATTTATTGGTAACATTTAATATTTATAACATAACATATGCAATACATTATACGTTTGAACAGTGGAAACGTATACTTCGCGCCTAATAAGCATGTTGGTCGATGGGCATTGTGACTTATAAAAAAATTAGTGTAGGTACCCTCATCGGAAGCGATACCGCAGTCTGCACTTCCGCAGTGATTAAGTGATACGCCCGCACGCGTTATACGTTAAAAATTGAATTTCGGTGGCACGCATGATCCTGCGTTCGAACATTGAAAGCATTTCGAAATTCGAAAACGTATTTATTTAAAAAGTATGTGGTTGATATTCGAGAACAATAAATTATATTCATCTAGTGCAATAATTGTGATGATGATGATGATGTGTTTGATCAATAGTTTACCTACGAATTGAGAGTAAAAAAGAATCCTGATTCAATACAATACCGCAACAAACGGCTATGAAGATTTGAAAAAAATAAAAATAAAAAGTGTTAAAAAGATGCACAAGGTAAACATGAAATCGGTTTAAAGATATTTATTTTTTTGTCGTCGGTATATAATGGTATTAGTACCTACATAAAATTGTATAATATAGTGTGTGTGTGTGTGTGTGTACCACATACGTATATCGTATAATAATAATAATATGTAAACGTATATACAAAAAAAAACACATGCTCGATATGCCTACAATATTATGTTGTGCAGTAGTAAACACGCGCACGGCAATGGTCACGGCGGCGGCTATAAATCGTTGGCACCACTGTAAGCTGACGGTTCGGGGCTCGCGGTACGTATGTGCGCGCGCGAGGTTTTGATGTTTGGACAATATTCCGTTGGTGGGGTGGTGGGAGCGACTCGACCGATGTGAACACACTGTGTGTGCTATGACGAATGGTCTGCCGTATCGCCCGACGCCTAGTGAATTTCGACTTTTCCCCGGTTTTCCGCAAGCGTTTGGTTTGTTTTTTTTTTTTCTGCCCGTCGCAACCGCGCTCGCCGCGTCGGGCCGGCCCTGAACACCGTACTGGACGCACGAGCTCATACGCCGACCTACGCAGGAGTAACCACCGTCGTTACACGTTATTTATTATTTTTTTTTACCCAACGTACGCACTCACACACTCACATCGATTGTGTGTCGCCATTTTGTGTGTTGCGTCGTAAGTGTTGTGCTCGCGCACAGGGAAAATTATAGAAAAAAAAATCTTCAACACTCCGTTACACCGTATCGTGCGTTCTTTTTTCACACGTCCCGCCGCCGAGACCCGACGTCCGTGGACACGATACGGGACGCGCGCCGCCGACTGGACTGTGCCGCCACCGCCGTCGTCGCCTCCGTGCGAGTAGCGCGGGGTGTGCGCGTCCGTCACGGATCCGCCGCGGCGTAGATAACGGCCGCCGCCGGTGATAACGATGCAGAGGCCGCCGACGACGACGACGTGAAATGCTCGCGGACGTCCAGCGCTGACGAGCAGCCAGCGCGCGCGTTCCTCGGGTGTACACTCCGTGTGCGCGTTCGCGGCCCGCGTGGTCCGTCACCACCACCACCGCAGTCGTTGTAACTCAGCACACGCTCTCAGCGCCCTGCAGGTATGGCCAGCGTCCTGAACAAGGATCCGGTTAGCTACGCTAAGGAAAAAGCCAGCTTCCTCAGGGATCTCCAGCACTTCCACGACACCAGAGGGTAAACGAGACACTTTTTTTTTTCTCTTCTCTTTCGGTACCCCTCCCGAACAGGGCATCGGGTCGAAAAACCCTAGTCTCCATACCCAGTGACCCCCCCCCCTCCACTGTTCCCGCGGGGGCAGTTTTCCCGAACGAAATGTGCTGATCGCACGCCTGCAGCCGCTGGCCAACACGTCGTTCCGTGTTGATGGTTCGAAATTCCGTTCACCCTTCGTCTTATTTCCCTCCAAAACGCAAACGCGACTCACGGCTACTAGTCGACCGCTGTGGTCCCCGTGCTCTACGGCGCGCTTCGTCACACGACACAAATGTCCCGCGTCCCAGCAACGTGGAAAGCGTCGAGGCTGTCCGGCTACCCGTCGTTAGCGCGTTATAATTTGGCGATTAGTTAATGTACACGATCGTTGGCGGGCTTCGCGTTGAAATCGTGTGACGTCCGTCCGTCACGTTTAATCAATTACAATCCCTAGATTTTTCCCCACGCCAGACCGATGGATGGGAGTTGGTGGTGATCCGATTCTCTTGAGCACATATTTAAAATAATATATTTCCCCTCTGTAGGAACCGACGTTCACGGTGCAATCATAATAATATAATAATTAGTGTTTGTGACCACAGTATGCTCGTTAAAATGAATTATACCATCTTCTCGTCGTCAAATAACGACCACCGAGGACACGAGGAAGCGGGTCCGGCTTTTCGAGCACATTTAAATATATAGATTAAAAATAATTCTCAACGGGATGAGCCATGTCACAAATTATCGAAAACATTTTTTTCATCCTTACATTGAGTATTTGTTCGTATTAACTTATTTTTCTATTTATTCTTTATATACCTGTTAATTCTCCATAATGAATACGTTAATTTTAATAAGCTGTACCCACGGCCACATTATATATATTTTAAATGTTTTATCGACTAATTAAGTTCATGTGTGTGTGTGTGTGTGTGTTCACTACTACGTATTTTAACTAAAAACTAAATAGTTTAAGTTTTCTATAATTATTAATGATGTAATGAACAATTATTGTTTGTAATGATGTTCATAAGCGAATTTTTTTTTCCACAATGAAATTGATGTAAAACTTCTTGTTTTGTAGTGGCTAAACACATGTACATTTATTTGTAGTTAAACATACTTTTGACGATTATGAACAATTTTCAAACTATACAGATCAGATTATCTTTATATCGTTAATGTTGCTTTCGGAATTCTTTAGTTTCCTTGTTTACTTAATATTTCATAATTGGAATTGATTTAAAATCTCAGTTAGACAGAGGATTTCATATTTTATTTTATTTTATTTGTTTAGTCTAGTGAAACCCATACAGACTACTGATTGATGTAACACCAAATCGTTAAATCGTAAAGTAAATATTAATATTAAAAGTATTAACCATTTGTATGGAAATGATTTCCGATTAGATTATAAAAATTTTAATTCACAAATTTTTATGACGATCGATAACTATAGTTCCTAGTGTGCCTACTTTAGTTTACAACTTAAATTAATTTCATAATTTCAATCGTAAACTCGAATGAGTTAAAAAAATATTCTATTGTATATAGTAAAATTAAAAACTGTTCAATCATTTCATAATACTCCTAGTCAGAAGTTATAATTATTCAAATAATTATAATCTTTGATTTTATTTTAAATTGTACGAATCTTAAAATAAATGTGTTTAGTATCTATGTGAATCGGTTTTCTGATATTTTGATTGTTATTTTTAACTTTTGAAATAAATCCATAGGTACAAATAATAACTTATACAAATAATTACATTCTTGGAATTTTTTTCTGTATAACATGTATTCTATTCATACAGTGATTGATACAAATGTGTTTAATTTATCGGTGCATCAACAGATGTAAACTTATATTTTTCGTTTCCATTCCAACAAATCAAGTCTAATTAAAATATCGATATTTATAGTCGTTGGAGTTGATTGCTAAATTTTGCTAAACACGTTTATCTTTGTCGTACGCGTTTGATCAATAATATTAAATTATTGATTTCACTAGTATTTCTCAAAACCCTAATTTACATATATTTATTGTTTTAAAACTTTTGAATATTATATGTTACAGGACACCAAGCCGTGCTTTACCGAAAATTGATGGGAAAGAGATTGATTTATATCTTCTGTATGTGTTAGTCACTGCTCAAGGAGGATGGGTTAAGGTGAGTTGATCTAATCTTGCCGGCTCATGTGCTGATATCATTTTCTGCCAATAAAATAAGTTCTAGAATTCGTTTGTGTATTTGCTAGATGAACAAAATTTGCTTCGGTAGTTTGTTGTAAATTTTTACAGTAATAATAATTGAAGGGTGGGCGGGAATAACGTGCTATGTAGCAATTCGTAAATGTTCAGGAACAACTAAAAACGAAAACTGTATTATACATTTTTCATTTTGGCTCACAGCTAATAATAATTATTAGCTGTGAGCCAAAATGATGGTCGATCAGAAAAATCGATAAAAAAAAAAAAAACAATATTTCTTAAATTGTGCTTTGAGATTTGTATTTGGGCACGAAACGAATATTTTCTACCTTTTTAAGAGATTGCTTTAAATTATAATATAATTATCTACTATATTATGATTTAAAGCTCGTATGATCATTCGTTACAATAGCGCTAGACATGAAACTTAAAAGAACCACGAGTCATTTGAAAAACGGGTGGTGTATAACATTTAAAGCCAAACTCTTAAAAAGAAACAATATAGTTTGGACTTTGAAAGAAATAACAATTTTACACTTTGGGTGTGTTCGGAATAATGATATTACCCAAGGGGCAACATGGAAAACGTTTGTTGGTGGGA
The DNA here is from genome assembly GCA_025469195.1 of Chaitophorus viminalis. Lineage (NCBI taxonomy): Eukaryota > Metazoa > Arthropoda > Insecta > Hemiptera > Aphididae > Chaitophorus > Chaitophorus viminalis. The sequence goes on from JAIPRK010000899.1 coordinate 8,302, forward strand.
TGAAAAATAAATAAAAAACAATTTCTTATGATATTGTAGCGGCAGAGCGGATTGATCTGAACGAATCGCGGGCGGGTATGTTTGGTGGGTCTACAGTCTACACTATACAGAGTGCCAAAAACGCGCTATTCGGTAAGGCTTTTGTGGTTGTGTCGGGCTTGGGATATGGTTTGGTGCCGGCCGGGAGTAGTTGTAGTCGATCGCTCGATTCATGCTAGGTGCGTACTTGTGTTGTATACAAACACGATCGGTCGGCACGGTCGATCTCGGGGATCTAAAAGCAGACGACGATGGAGCGCTTATCACGCGACGCCGCCCTACCACGTACGACCAGGCGTCACTATCACTGTCGCCGGTGACTTACTGCCACACGGGTGCTGCTGCTGCCCCCCCATCCACCGCGATCCACTGTATAGTCCCGGCGGCGCACGTGACCACCGCGGCGTGGTCCTGACCTAGTGCACGGGCCGCGGATTGTTTACATTGCCGCCGTGCCAGGGGCCCCACTTCCGGTTCTCAAATACCGCCTGGCCACCCACACCACGTTTCCATCGTACACCCCGCTCCACCGCCGACGCCTTACGCTATTCCTCGGAATCTTTGGGAATACCCGTTTAAAGCAGTAATGTGTGTAATGTGCATTTTATTCGCATTTACCTAAGTCGAGCATACGTATAATAATAATTGGATTATAAGATAAAAATATAATAAAACCTAATCCAAAATTGAATCCTCATTGAACAACATTTTGTCGTAGTAGTTGTACACATTTATAGAATAACGTACACGCTTCGATTGTGGTATTCGTTGGTATATTTATATGTACATATACGAGTATATTATACCATGTACATTTATAAACATTCAATAGTATATCTGTACACGAATAATATATATTATTTATAATATTATTGTTATTGCGTTTGTTGTGTTGTGATGACGGGTCGGTGTATAACCGTCGGCGGCGGCGGCGCGCGCTCTCGCTTCGGTGGCATCGTAGCGCTATTGAACGGATCTGGGGGGCGCGCACCACTCGGCAACGTTGCACGTTTGGCCGTGTAACGCGCGCGGCCGTCAACGATTGCACGACTCTGCCGTTGCCCTCCCCACCACCACGGTCGCTCCGATTCCGCCGCCGCAAACAGAAATCCGGCGGCCGACCGTGTGCGTGCGTTCGTCGCCGCCGCCGCGTCTCTCTTTACCCCTTCCTTGTGCGCTGCGCATTGCTACCGAGTATTCGGCGGCAGCGGTTCTCCGCACCTATCCAACGAAAATTTTACACACCGCCCGTCTCTCCGTGCGTCGGTCGGTCGTCGAACTGCTTCCGGCCGGTCGGCCATCTCGCACACACGGGGGGTACATTGCCCCCCCTCCCTCGCACCGTTACTACAAATATATTACAATATCGCGCATTCTTCGCGGCAAAACGTGTGTTGTTTGTACATCATGGCGTTGTATAAGTACGTATAATAACATTTACAACGGAATTCTGATGGTTGAACGTTTCCATTATGAAAATTATTATTTCTCTCGATTTGTTTATGTGTATTTTTATCTGAAGACTGCGTCAACACTGCTTGCGTACTACTCCTTTCCCGCGTGCGTTTACCCGCCATCTCAACGCCGCGCCACGGCCGCTGCCGGCGACGGGAATGTTTTTCGCCCATAACAGCCGCAGTACTAAATATTATAATAATAAACAATATTACAATAGAATATTTCACGAACTCTAATAATTTCGAATTTTGCGTTCGACTATAATATTATAGTACATTGTTCATTGTTGTTCGTTGTAATGTTTTAGTTACGACGTTGTACAACTGTAACGGTAATAGCGCCCCGTCGACGAAGAAACCTCCTCCCACACCCTCTCTTCCATCCGCGTGTTGTATTTTATGGCGGCGATGAACCATGCGTGTAGCTTTTTGTTGCCACAGCCATGCCGCCGCTCCGTCCGAAACGTTTAATTATTAATCATTGTTCTATAATATCATCGCTCTTGTGTAATGTTTATTGTGTTATTGGCGTTTCTGGCCCTTTCAGATGTTTTACTCGCACAGCATACACAATAATATTTTCTACTATACACACGGAGTATTGGCACGAATACGACCATCCATTTAAACACAACCATCTGGTTTTCCATCGCTACTCTTCGATGCCCTCTTGTTTGCTTTTGTATAATATTTATTTTTCGCCTCAAAACTTATTTAAATCTGTATCCGTGGAAATAACGCGTCATTCGTTTTTCCGCCATCCCTCTTTTATAAATTGTTTCACGATTAAGTTTTAATAGATTATTATCATTCAATTTTTAAATAACGACCATGGACATTGCAGTCATACAGAATATAGATCATATTGCATATCATTGGGTTAACCATATTTTGAAGAATTTTATAGCATCTTGAATGGTTGTTTTTTAAACCTACATGTGTCCCTCCTAACGCGTTTGCTGTCGTTAACGATAGGTATTATTTTATTCAAATCCTTTCAAGATATTTTTGCGAGCCAAATCAATTGCAGCCTGTTGCTAAAGTGGGTTATTTTTAAATTATAATGTCTGTATAAAAAAGAACAGTTGTGATTATTACAATACATAATTATACTTAACTAGCTGAAAGGCTCTACCTTATAGTCTGAGATTATATTTCCAAAATGTATTTACGTTTTTTGTTGGTACGTGATAACAGTTGGGGGAATCACTCCATTTTTAAAACTACTATATGAATAAATCGCATAAATGTATAACGGTTTCGTGAGAACAGCGATACTTATGGAAGACGTGTTCTTTATATATTAGGATTATTGCTTAAAATAAAATAATAGTAATTTAATCCACAAATATAATCCTACTTTAGGTCAGCTATAAGTAAATAATCACCTGGACTACAACTTAAAAATGATATTGGTACTACATTACTACATTATATAACGATACGCAGTGTGTGTACAAGCGCACAATAATAAGTAATATTTGTTCTGTCGGTATTTTTTCTATTCTAATTTGTATTGAAAGACCTAATAATAATTTTTGAAACTCGTAGTATAATATTTTAATTTTAGGAAAACATATTTGCGTAGATTCCTTTATTACGATATGCACACTTTTAAATATACATTTTTTAGATATTGTCTATTACTTATAAACATACACTAATAATATGACATTTTCGTTGATGGATTGTTATACTATATATCAGCAGTTCCCAAACTGTGAACTACTAACTCATTCAAGGGGTCCCCAAGACCCATATGAAAACAAAACTAGTGTTTAAACTTAATATGTGTGTTCCTCGTGCTTCGGCAAGTCGGCGATATCGTGGCTGAAGAAGGACTAAAAAGAGCATGGTCGGGTAAAAAGTTTGTAGCCAATACTATATATGATGTTTAAATTGGCTCATTCCTTCTGTACCTGTCATCACATTATCTCCAATTGTTACGATTTATATTTTATACGATAAGAACTGGGAAATAATAGAAAATTCAAGTAACTAAATATTAAAACCGAAAAAACAAATATTAATTACCTATATGCATAAAAAATGTATTGATTTTTTCATAAAGTTTAATATTATTGTCTTATACATTACATTATTTATTAAATTTATTTACCTGTTGAATTGTAAAACTAATGAGTTAGTTTAGTTGAAGACATTTTAAATTAAGATAAATGTGCAATAAAAAGTATCATTATCCGTTTTGAAGAATCATATTTTTTAAACTAGATTTATTATTTAATTATAAAAAGAGGTTGTATTAACAAGATGAATAAAAAGCAAAATTAATTTTCAATTTTTATACTACGAAACGAATAATTATTATGAATCATAAGTATATACAAAATATGCAACTTGCGTCCTCCAAACCTTAGTTATTTTATATTAAATTATATTTATATTAACTACCTAATACAAAATATTGAGTTGTCATGCAATATAGGATGTAATATTACCTTTGAAAATATTATATTAGCTTCTTTGTTAATTTACTCATCAAATATTAACGCAATTATTAAATAGGTTTGAATCAAATCGTTTGATTGTATGTACATCCATTTAAATACTTAAATGCTTTTGTTTGGGGTATATTCGTATACATTATGCATGCATGGCATTATGTAATTCAAACTAAATAATTATTATTTATTACTTATCTGAAATCACTAATCAGTTTAGTTTAATATAAATTTATATATATAGAAAATTGAAAGGAACGTTGTTGAAAAATAATCTAATTTTCCGGTCTCATTATTTGTCCACAATCAATCATATTGTTTATTTATAAATTTATAATATATTTATAGTTTTATATTAAATTAAAGCACAATTCGACACTTACCGTATCATAGATTTTTCGTTACTATACGCCTATACTGTATTTATATAACTGTTAAATATTTCATTTAGTAACCAAATATATTACAGACTACGTAAATAAATGTATGTAAACCAATATTACACTTTTATTTATGTAAAATATAGGTAATGATATAATAAAATACGATTTTTTAAATTCATTTATGTACTTGTTATAAATTTGTTTTAGTTATTGAATATATATAAAATATAAGTTATACAACAGAGTATAAAATATGTACACATATTATAGTATAATAAGTAGGTAAAATTTTTATTTAATCCAGTTACCAGTATTTAGTCCATATGTCATATTGTCATAGTTAAAGTGGAAGTTCTTTAAACCATTTCACTTATGTAAAATTGTGTTGACCATTTAAAGGTTAACGGTTGGTTTTGGCTTCTAGAGTGATACCAATTTTTGTGTATTGTATTTTACGCTTTTACCGTCAAATTTGTTGTTAATCCTGAAAGATGCCTGTCTGTTATTTGTATATTGTATAGAAGATTATGAACTTCTGCGGATTTAGTTTGAGCTTCCATTATCTTAAGTACAGTTTTAATGTGAATGTCTCAAGATCGTCTAGTGTTTTCTCGTATTTCGATGTATCTTTGCCATGATATGCTTGAGCTGTAACTTCAGTGTATTAGAATTAAGATTATTAGATTTTTGTCTTGGGCATCTCTTGTGAGGCGATGCTCCTAGAATGGTGGCCAACTGTGGATTTTATCAATTCGTATATTGATAAGAAATGTTAAAAAAATGAAGAAAAAAATGTTCCTTCTAAGTTTAGTCAAAAAGGGTAAGTTAAATTTTATTGTTATTCGTTGAGTTCATTAGTTTAAAAATATTACCACCGTAAAATTTAAATAAAATAATTGATCTAGAAAGAAAAAAAGATTGCCTCATTTTCTTATAATTTGGTAACCAACAATTTGGGTTGATGTCCTATCCATTCATTTATTATCTATGGGTAGGTCATTGTTCATTCCCCCCCCCATCTGCTTTCTTTTTGGTTCAAGCGTTCTATCATCCGTCTGTTTTTCGGTATGTTATTGATAAGGTCTATCGTATTTCTCCATTGCGTACTATAACCTACTGAGTTTTAAAAGAAATCCTTCCCTCCTCAATGTGCTATACGAAGAAGATAAATCTGTTAGGACGGCATCTAATTATAAGCAATTTTGATATCTTACTTTGAGCCTTGTTCACTGGAGGAACGCGCATCGCAAAAGCCAGCTTGTTCCCTGGATAAGTGGCTGTATTCTATTGTGTATTACGCGCTCAAAAAGTTTGAAACTTCAGCTTAGAAGTGCGACAGGTCGAAAGTGGACAACGATGCTACCTTTTCTACCTCGTTTCTTTATTACAATGATTTTGATTTCTTTTAATTGTTTTAGAGTCTTGTTTTAATAATGTTACTGTACAGGGAAATTAGGTATCGTTTTGCTGATGGGCCAAGATTTAGTGAAAATGTTGGCAGTATCCAATCCAGTCCAGGGGATTTGCTTCGTTTTATTTGTTACATTTGTGCTGTTTCCAATTCATCTTGAGTGATTTTTTTCCAATTTCTCTATTGTTAAAAATGTCTTATTTTTCTTTGTGTAGTTGGTTTTTACTTGTTTACTGCTTGTCGGGCTGTTAATTTAAATGATTTTATAAGGTGTTCTACTATATTATTAACCGTTGGTTTGTTTGACTAGTTCGGTTAGGCTCTTAAATAGATCGAAGTCTAAGTTTTGTTTTTCCAAGATTGCTTTCGTTGGTCATTAGAAGCTATAAGGCAAGTGTTAAAATCTAAGTATTGAGTGTTCATAAATTCCAAGTAATTTTGTATCCCATTTATTATTGGGTGGCTTATATTAGTTACATTTATGCATATTGTTGTATGTTTATTCTATCATTTCTGATGTAGGTTACAATACCATATACCAGCAAGCTGTGTATGGACGCTATTATTTTCTAACCTTCGATCTTTCCTGATTTTTAATTAATATTATCATGCGTGGTTATTGATATTTTGATTATAAATATTAACTTAATAACAGAAATCAGTTCCTGCCTATTATAAAAGTTAATTTTATTACAATTGTTCATAATATCATAGAGGTTTTTGGATTAATCATACACATAATTCATCCATAAGTCAGCAAATATTGGATATCTATATTAAACTATACATCATCCATGACATAGCTTGTAACTGTAAAATTCTAAACATAAATTATTAATCAATTACTATTATTTAACTTTATTTTTCATAGTATGCATTTTTTTGTAAACCGTAACAACTTGCCATGCGGTAGGGGTCACCAACCCGGAAACTATTAACGCCGGAAGTCGTCCTGTAAGACCAACCAACTGTTCCACGCCTTCAATTTTATGACATCAAACCTGATAATACTAATACGATAGAAAGCTCAACTTATGAATTATGATATCCTATTGAATTGTTAATTTTATTATATTTTCTTTCTTTTCTTTTAAATGATTTTATGGTTTATAATATACACACGAATACACAACTAATGAGTATAATGTTTATACAATATGACTCTATAACTATCCAAGTTTTTTCATATTATAGATACTTTGGAGTTAAGAGCTTAATTGTTTAATTTAAAAATAATGTTAAGGTCAATATCATAGCCACGCGTTCCGTACGCACCGATCGTAAAAAGATTAAGTCATACGCGCCCTTGTCAGTTCGGCGTGTATAAACTTTAATGTAAATCGAAAAACGTGCATATGAAACGCGCTTTACACAAATATGTTATCTGTCTATATTAATTACGAAAACAAAAAAAATATTGAAGTCTTGATAATAATAGTTTTAAAATAGATGATGTACAGTTTTAATAATTTTATTTATTCGTAATTGATTGTTACTTGAAATCTATAAAAAAGTTCCGTCTCTACTGAAATAATTTATGTACATTTTACTATAATCTAAGTTATTTTTGCAACTTATAGCTCGGAAAACATCGGTAACAGTAAACCGTAGGATCACAGATAATAGTTTTATGTTATTTGCGGTAGGTAGTATAATCTAGCACTCGGATAGGACGTTTGTAATATTTGAATATGAAATTCCACTGTCCAATTAATAGTTTAATTTGAAGGATCAATTGAGCCGTTTTCAGAACTCGGTTAGCAATGTACTCAATGTATTATTTCATAGAATCGGGGAACGCATCTAAATACCTTGGTGCATTAGGATGGTTTCACGGACATGCACGATGCACTTGATCTTGATGCAAGGGGCCATTGATAAAACGACTGGTGGTGGGGCTGTTCACCTCTCCACTACATGACGTCACTAACTAATGCTCGATCAGCTGGAGGGATACCCCCAGCAGACGCCACGTGGTTCCGTTGTTAGACATCTCCGCGGATCACTCATAACGACATCACGCACTTGGGGGGACTACTCTCTGTTCTTTTTTCTCCCAACTTTTCTTTTCTCGTCGTTATGGCGTGTTTAACGACTTGATGTGTAATAGCATATTAACGGTGTTTATTATGATTACCAGCGATCAGCCTCAGACGTTAGGTATTGCTATAAATTATACATCAAAAATGATAAATAAGTTCGTTTATTTTAAATTAATTTTCTATCGTACTGCCGTATTGGCATTTGTTTATTTCTTGGTTTATTTTTACACTTAAGATTTTAGTATACTTTCAATCACATTAATAATAATTCGTTATACTTAACATAGAATTTTTTTTTCTTAATGCTATCATTAATTGGCATCATTTTATATTGTTAAAGTGCTATTCAAGATTATTTGTAGTACAAAGTGATATTGTTGTATCAATGTTTTTGAAATAGGTTAAGTCATCAAGTGTATTATTGAATAAGTACAGTTAGATAACTATGATTATAAAAATAAAAAATGCATTAACCGTATCATGTAATCATTTTTACACGACTACAATTCCAGAATAAGTCTGTTATAGAATTGCAAAATATTTCTATTATTTTCATTGAATTTTTTATATTGTAGTATTTAAAATAAAAATAAATTCATTTATAAACATTATTTTGATAATTTGTTTATAGGTTAACCAAAGAAATGATTGGAAGAATCTTTTGGAAAATTTTGATCTGCTTTCGTCCTGTATTAATGCTGAAGTTGCATTAAAACAAATATATTTAAGGTAAGGGCCATTGAATTATAAATAACACATTTTAATCGATATAGTTCTCAAACAGGTTAGACGTAGATTAAGTGTGAAATAAATAAAATATTAGTTGAACATTGCTATTTTCCAATTTTTTTTAATAGATATTTAGATCGTTATGAAAAAATTAACTTTTTGGGCGAAACCGGATCAATTGCTGGTGATGATGATGAAGATAGCAGACACAAAAAATGGTCTGCTAGAGCTTTGCATTCTGTTCCTTTGGTTTACAATCACCACCAACATGCTGTTAATGGTATTTACATTTTTTTTGTCATGTATTTATATATATTAATTGAAACATTTTATTAATTTTCTTCTTTTATATGTCTTTAGAACAAGTACGGTCTTTTCATGGTTTATCGACCAATCTTTATAAAGCAAGTGATTATGAAAAATTGTCTTTATCTCTATTATCACCTTTACCTAATGAGCAAGACCTAGCAATTAATGTGTGCATACTGTTATCAAATGAAAACAAGCATGCAATTAAGTTATCTAAATGCCCACAAATTCTTCATCATCTCTTGGCTCATGCTGGAGTATTTACTCATAGTAAGATTATTATATAGTTCTACAATTTAAAATTTTTCTATGTATTAATTATTATTTTGATTATTTTAGCTGCTTCCCGCAAGTATTGGGAAGACTATTATCGAAAAGTACGAAAATGGTCAATAAAATCATTTTGGAAAGAAGTTCTGGATGAACAAGAACTTCTGTACTTAACAGATGAAAATCGATTTTGTGCTCGAACTCCTAAAACTCTACCCCGTAAAGATGATGGTTCTAGTTCATGCAGTGATGATGATGATGATTATAAAAATAATAAAGTTAAATTGAACTTTGATCCATCGGATGATGAACTGTTTGGCCTCAAAAGGCCTCTTGGAACAGATGATCCGTATGGGCAACGGGTTTACCAAGTAGCATTAATCCTCAGGAACTTGACGTTTTTTGAGGAAAATATGAAAGTTATGGGTCAAGACTTAACCTTTCTAAGATTTGTTTTATTATGCTGTGCTACAAGATGGAACTGTTTGCATCAAATTGGATTTGAAATGTTGGGTAACATAGGACCTGTAGTACCTCTTGATGTTGGTTCTTTACAGCATGCTACATTGAATATTGTCTGTAAAAATATTACTGAATCTAATGATCGTTCCATCATTCTAAGTGCGGTTGAGGCGTTAAATAGAATGGGCTCAAAAGAATCAAATGAAGAGTTTTTATTGAAAAATATTAATCAAAAAGTAAGAGAGAATAATTTTTTAATTTCTTTTTTTTCTTAAGACATTATTATTTTGTATTCTTAGGTATATGACAAAATTTGTAATATGTTATCCTTACATGACATCATGTTGCTAATACAAACATTGGAATGTCTGTACTCATTAAGTTCACTTGGTGAACGAGCTTGTAATGCAATTGTTCATGTACATGGAGTTATTGATACCCTGGTTTCCTTAATAACTGTTGAGGTAAATTTTATTTACGCTTTTTTTTTTAATATAAGTATCTACTGTTCTTTATAATAATTTTTGGTATATATTCTTGGATTGCATTTTTAGGCACAGACATATGGTCCCAAAGCATGTATATTGATGAGAGTTATTGAGACTGTTACCACCCCTTCAACAACAACATTTTCAGCAGAATCGGCACCTAAGACTCATTTGATGGCAGCCCCTAGTGTTCCTTCTCCGCCTGCTAATGCTACCCAACACTTAATTTCAACTTTTACATCTCAAAATGTACTCCCTCTACCAACACCAGCAGTTGCTAATCCAGTTATTTTACCTAATGCTCCAAGTGCTGTGCCAGTTATGTCCACAACTCTCAATACTTTTACATCCGTGACACCAACTGGACCATCACCAGTGCAATCTATTGCTACCCCTAAAATGATGGTTCCAGGTATATTTTAAAACTATTTAGTTTTTAAAGTTTGATTTTAATTTATCAATTATTATTTAGTGACTATGACTGTTACAACTAATTCAACTTTAGTGTCCACAAGCCAAACTTCACCTTGTGCTCCTCAAGCACCTAATTTGATTCAACAAGAAAATGAACAATTTGCTTTAAATTGGATCCGTGCTACACTTGAAGTATGCCCTACTCCTGGACGAGGAATTGATCAAGCTGAATTGTATAAGTTATACATGACAGCTTGTGCTAGAGCTGGTAGAAGAGGAGTAATTGCACCACTTCATTTTCCTCGTTGTGTTAAGTAAGTTGAATTAATAATTCTTTATGATCTCTGATGTTATCATTATGTTGATACAATATTGATATCTTAAAGATTTTTAAGAAAATTTTGATATGGATATCCAATGCAGAAATTTTAATATATCAGTGTTTAAATAAAATAATATCTTAAAACAAAATTTGATGACTTATTTATTTAATATTGAAATGATATTGAAATACTGATAGAACTTAAGAGGATGCATGTTTTTTCTCTATCATGTACATGTTGATTAACAAATTGTAAAAATTGATATATTGATAATATTGATATATCAGTAATAAATATTTTTTTTGATTTTGTGATATAATATGATAGAAAACACTTTCATATCAATATTCAAAAATAAATCGTTTGAGACTCCTACAGTAAATTTATTTATTTTAAAATATAAACTTTTTTAGAGCTGTATTTGGACCGGGTGTTGGACCAAAAAGTGTTAAACTTGCACAGAGCCAAGGTGGAATAGCAATGGATCCACCTACTCAAATTATTGCTTATGATGGAATTCAGGTTCGATCAAAACCATTGTCATTCCCCATAAGCGCACCAATGGTTATGTCACAATCTACATCTGTAACAGCCTCATCCATTCCTACCTCACCTATCCTAAAAGCACAACTCAGTGCACCAGCTACTAATGCCCAACAGAATTCTCCATTAATTAAACGTGAAATCCTTGGAAAGGTAAACAATTTATTTAACTATAAATTAAATAAATTTAGACAAGTACTGTTACTGAATAACAATATCTATAAAAAATCTATTTTTTTCTTCATCACAAGTAAATGTGTGTAATATTAAAGTAATTTAAGTAATTTAAGACAACAAAACTAGTGCTATAAGATAATCAGGAAAATACAATGATTATGTAATAGAGATGCATAATTTTTTGTAGAAAATTGTGTAACTTATTACATTACAAACTTATTATATTTCTGTTATTATCTAAGTACTGTGATATTGTTAAAGAATACATACATGTGTTAGTTATATCTGTTAAGTTATTAAGAATGACTTACTAAATCATTATTATTTACGATACATTATGCATTCTTTCATTTTTTTTCAAGTATTTAGATACATTTTACAATGTTTCTGAGGTAAATTTTAGTTACATCAGTTTTTATATATTTCTAGACCATACAAAATACTGTTTCATCTACAAGTGTTGCTACCGAAACATCAGTCATTACTACTGCTGCATCTTCTACTGTATCTCAACCTGAAGGAACGTTATTATCTAATAGCAATACATCTTTAATTAAAACATTGTTAGCTAGCAAGGTATGCGATCCAAAATTGAATGTGCCTTCTGCGACCATTAAACTTAGTAATAATGAGTCTTGCACGTTATATGCTTCTCAAAATTGCAATTCAACTGTAATTACTGAGGTAAGTTTATTTAGTGTAAACTACAAAAAATTTAAACAATGAAATAATAATTTCTCTGATACCTTAAAGCTAAACTATTATGGGAGATAAAAATTTTTTTCGGATTTCTCGGGTATAGTGTTTCGATTTTCTTTAAATTTTACTTATAGATGTTAACTCAAATTATTTCATTCTGTGAACTGGAGGTGGAAGTAAGGTTTGTAGGCATGGTCGAACGAATAACATCAAACTAACACTTTGTTTTACTACTAAATTTGTTTAAGAAAGTAGATAATAACTAACTTGTTAAAATAATGTTTATTTACTAATATAGACAAATTTTGCTTTTCTTCTTTGATATTTTTATTTAACAATAATAATCAGTTCTTTTATTTCAATAAAATACTTTTTTTTTTTACTATTGTGCTTTTGGTTGTATTGAATTATTTTTGACTAACAAACATTTTATGTCCTTTACATAATTTAATTAATGTATTATTAATATTAATTTTAATATGATCTGTTTTCATTAAAATTAATTACAGGTATTAAGTATAGTTTCTTCATTGAATATTTTCTCTTTTCGAAAAACATTTCTTTTACTCACTAAAATTACTATTTTACAAAAAAGTAAATACAATATCCATTTTATAGTTTACAATATTATTTTTATTTCTCTTAGGACTATAATTTCAAAGTAATATTTAATTATTAATAACAAGAATTGAATTATGGTAAATAGGTAACGCAGCGCCAGCAGCAACAAAAAATATTACAACAACAAAATATATCTACTCCATCAGCTTCAGCATCGTCGATAACAATTCCAAAGCAAAATGCTAGAATCAATGGTATCAAGACTACATCTTCAGACGTAAGTTATTGACTGATTTTAAGTTTCTTCTATATACATGTCTTAAGCCATGTTTTATTATTGTAGGAGATGTGTAAAAATGATACTGGTATAATTGTAACAAAATCAGAACACCATCAATCTGTAATAACAACAATTGCTTCGAATAATAAAATGTTGGTCAATAGTTTGAATAAACTAAATAATAAAGGTATTTTAATTAATTAAGTAGTTTTTAATTTATTCTTTATTAATTGAATTATTTTTTCTGATAGATCATAGTGAAATAACTAAAATGGAGCTAAAAAAGGAATCTCTTTTAAATGGAATACCCGAGGTATCTGAAATAAATGATGTTACCTCAAAGAGTGTAATGTTATCTGGATTACTGGATAAAGCTATTGAGAAAAAAGATGCACCATTTTTATTTGGGTCAATACAAGTTGGGGACAATGGACTAGAATTAAATGGATCATGCATAGATACTAAAGATAAAACAACCAGTACTTGTATTAAAATTAAACAAGAAACAGAAGAAGATAAGCCTGGCCAACAGTTAGTTAAAGTAATTGTTGGGGGAAAACGTACATCAGAGGAAAATGTACCTTGTGATCAAGCACCCAAAAAACCACATCTCAATGGTAACAGTAGTAGTAACGATGAAGAAAATATGGAAGTTGATGAGAGTAACATGAAAGCTTCTTCAACTGCAGCAAATCTCTATGCTGCTTTAGCAGCTGATGTATTAGAAGATATTGATGGACTTGAAGATGAACCAACAAAAACGTCTGCTCCTCTACAACAAATTCATGTTAATACTCAGCCCACGACACAGCAAATATTCCAAACTCCTGGTCAAATAATTGTTTCTTCTTCTAATACTCAATGGTCATCAAATAATCAAAGAGGTATTGTAACAATGGTTCATCAAGGTAGTACGGGAGGGCCACAATATGTTTTAGCACAACCTCAGTCTGCACTTGTGCAAGGTCAAGCTCAAACCGTGCTTGTAGCCCAGACTACTCCTCAGGGCTCTGGAGCAAAAACTATAATTATTCTTCAACAGCCAGCTGGAAATAATAATCAATCTCCCAACACAATGACTCTAAGTCAAACAAACTTTGTTCAATCCTCTTCACCAGCTAATCAGTCTAAAGTGATAGTACAACGGATTCCAACTCCTTCAACTATTAAACAAACCACTACTATGGTATCAAGACCTTTAACTCCTGTCACCTCCAACACAAATAAACAAATTAAAGTTATTAAAACTGTACCTCATATTGTATCTGCGTCCATGCCTACACCGTCCATCCAAACTAGGATTCGCACAACAACTCCAATAAAAGTTACTAGTGAAGTACATACTACTACCAATCAAGGTCAGTTTTTATGTGAGTGGAGAGGGTGCATGCGTAATTTCAAATCTGCCAATGAAGTGTACATGCACGCCTGTGAGTCTCATTGTCCTTCTAATGGTGTTCAAGAAATGCAATGTTTATGGGAGCGATGTGATGCTATGAAACGCAAGCGATTTTCATTGATGACACACTTGTTTGATAGACATTGTAATCCTGATGTAAGTGTTAGAATATAGATTCATTTTTTATGAAAATTATTAATTGTACTTTTATCTTATCTAAAGGTATTAAGAATGATGGCAGTTCGAAGAAGACAGCTATCTCAAAGCGGTCGCAGTGAAATTCCAGCACCAGCCCCACCTACACCTCATCCAGGTTATGCACCTAATGCTGCCTTTAATGCCATTAAAAGACATGCTTTAGAATTTGTCAATCCCAAAGAATTACAGGTGAGATATTTTAATTGTATTGTTCAAATTTAGTATAATTTACTAATTTATATATATATATATATATTAGTCTATTTTTAATCAAGTACATAAGTAATATATATCAATAAATATGCTATAGTAAATAAAGAATAGAATTATAGGATTACTTTACTATCTAGTATCTTAGATTTTAGGGAGCCAATTTGATTAATTTATTATATGTATTCTTGAAAACATAGCAAAGACTAGTGAGTGCAGCTGGGAATCATCAATCGGCTAGCAATGTCGATCAGGTAAATACATTTTTTTGAGTGTGCGTTTTCAAAATTTGATTGATTGATAGAAAATTTCTCTTTTGATATTGCATGTTTCAAATGTTATTCATAAATTCTTATGTAATTGATAATAATTAATTAGTCTGCTTGTGAAGTTAATTTTTTTTTTTTAATGTATTATCTAATGTTATATAAGCATTTTTTTTTGTAATGTTTTCTTTTTCACTAGTAGTTTTTTTTTTTTTAATTATGTTTATAAAAATTGTGTGTGTTTATTTTGTCTTAATCGATATCGAAGATAAATGCAATTTTATTTATTTAGGAAGAATGCATTTTGGTTTATGATGTGTTTCTATAGTTCTATTGAACTTAACATCTGAATTAAAATTAAATAATGATGGTTGCTACGTCATGAAAATAATACATAAATAAACAATGCATGGACTGCTGTACATAATATTTCTATGAATTTATAATACATTTTTTTTATGTATAAATTGTTAAATATTCCATCTGTCACAAAGATTTTTATAAAATTGATTTATTTTTTAAGTTTTGTTTTGTTATGTATATTTTCTTATAATTTCTCCTAATCTGTTGAATAGCAAGACATTTTTTTTTTAATTTTAAGTTTCAGTATAATCAAGTAGTCAATATTATCAAAAACCAGATAAAATTTGAACAATTAACATTTTATGCAATAATTATTAAACTGAATTAATTTAAATTTAATACATTTTTCTAAAAAAGACCATATAACCATATACTACTGTAAAGAATAAATTCTTAATTTTTGTATTTTATTTTTTTTTTATTATTATTATTGATATTGCTAGCAAGCTTACTTTATTAATTTATGAATTGGATTAGATATTTATGTTGTCCTAATTTAGTGGTATATTTTATAGTAATCGGGATACATATTTTACTTTTCTTTCTTTTCTGCTCATTATCATATTTAATTTTGACTCAAACATTAAGTCTTTTTTGTAGTTTCAACTTATAGTAATTTTATTTTTACAACAAAATTAACTTACATTATATAATTTACTGTATACTTGTCAATTTCTCATATAATATAATAATATGCCACTTATAAAAAAAATTGATTTGTGTGTTGTAAATTTAAATTTATTTAATGAATATTTTTAGTTCAAAAATTGTGAAATGATCCTTTAAGAATATGGTATATTACTATTTGTCAGATATAACTAGTTATTTTTAAACAAAGTTGTATAGTTTTTATTTTACTTCTTTCTTTACTATTCAATGTTCACATCATAGTTTTATATAGTTGAAAAAGTATTTCAAATTTTCTTTTGCTTACCATCACTTTAAAAATGTTGATATTGATCACACTGTGTTTTGTAGGATGATAATGAAGGTCCTGTAACTAAAAGCATACGTCTTACATCAGCATTAATTTTACGGAACCTAGTCATTTATTCTTCGACTGGAAGATGGTAAGTAAAAATATTGATACAAAAGAAATATCATTAAATTATATGTATTTGACATAATAGTCTAATAGCCCCATTTCATTGTTTTAGGCATTTAAAACGTTATGAAGCGCATCTATCGAACATAGCACTAAGTAATGTTGAATCATCAAGAACCATTTCGCAGCTATTATTTGACTTGTGCCATTCTAGTTGACCACAAACTGAAGATTAAGTTAACTTACATAGCAATTTTTGTACATATTGAACAAAATCGATGAATAGTTAACGGCAATAGTGTAAAATGTTATGTATATATAAAATAGTTTTTAAATTTTTCCCCCACATTAATTATTGACTATCGACTTAAATGTCTTCCAATAAAACAAACATAAACAGTACTTAAAATAATGAGTTGAATTGGACTGATTGTGTTCTTCTACTTAAAACTGTTAAACAAGTTTTGAAATATTTTTCTTGATCCATGAGATTTTTTTTGTAAATATTGTGTATACCAAAATTTGATTTTAGAATGATTTTAAGTATAAGTTTTAAAAAATAATATTTATATTAAATAATTATATCAGTATGCATTTAATAGTGTAACTTTTAAGCGAACAATTGTTTTCCTAGATTTTTTTAATTATTATTATTTATTAACAATAGTTGCAAGTCAGTTGCGTGAATGTTGTACATAAATACTTAGATGTTACCTGAGTTTTATACGATTTTTTTCATATAATAAAAATTCTGTATACATTTTTTAGTTTTTATTTTTAAATGTATTGTTTTATTCACATTTATGCACACTTGATGATTGCCGGTTTTTTTTTTTTTAATATAAGTTAATTTATTTTCAATATTTTTGTTACGTATATGAAAAAAATTTGACTTGTGCAATATTGGATACTTAAAAGTACTAATAGAATTGGTATTATTAATCTCCAAAAATGCATAATACAAAAATATCATACTTCCATTACATTGTTTTATTTTTTTAAATTCTAAATGTGCAATAAACTAATGTTATTAACTTTACAAAAAATTTTATTCTAATATTTTGGTCATACAATTAGAATTGGAAAAATATATAAATTTCTATTTATTACAATGATTCGAATATAAATTTACTTTTAAAGTATTTTGCATTGAACTAAATAAATATATATATAAGTTTTAGTTAGAGATACATATAAATACAAAAATAGCGAGAATAAAATAAAATTAAGTTGAGGTATATAATTTTAAAAAGTTAGAATTAAATAAAAGAATTTTATAAATAATGACTTAACAGATATCGAGCAGCTATTTCTTTTTTAAATTTAGTAAATAATGCTAAATTTTCTGCGTACTGAATTTCTCTATAGCTTGATTTTTTTTTCTGAGAAGCAAAATTATGTTGGTATGTGAAAATATTAGCAAGTACTTCAAATTGATATTTAGCTGCAAACATTTCATATACCTGGGAATAATAAATTATAGATTAGAAAACAATCGATCGATAATAATAATTGATTTATCACTGTTCTAAAAATGAACCTGTGAATTTCTTGTATAGCCGTAGCCAATAAACCGTTCATCATAACTTGGAACATTATTTAATGACACATAAAACGGTTCATAATATAATTGATACTTTGGTACTTTGTGACTTATGTGTAAACCAACATGTTTTTTAGAGCTTTTTTCAAACCTAAATAAAAATAAAATAATTATTTGATATTTATATGACGATTAAAAAAAAGTTACAGGAAAAATCAATGTTTTGACTAACAGTTTTATACTATTAATCTTTAATAAAGCTTACTATTAACTAGGATGAGCAAAATATTCAATACAAAGGACAAAAGTTAACATAACTGAAATGTCTATACTGTATAGACAATAATAAAATATAAGAATTAAAAGAATGAATTTATATTGTGAAGATGATTCATAAGGAATATTATAAATAATTATTACTAGCTATATAAGACAGCTTATTAAATGTGCAAATGAACAAATGTAAATATATAAATCGATTAATAAATAAAAGTATAATAACAAAATAAGAAGGTTTATTTCAATTTTTACAATAGCGATTTCCAACCTATGGGCTGCTGGTTATGTGATGCTGATCGAGGTTCTAAGCTAAGGTCAACATTAACATTGAGATTTTTATATTATATTATTCACATCTTTATTTCTGATTAGATTAGGTAATATTCAATCAAATTTAATTTAATGTAGTTTTATAACTTAATATTCTAGTATTGTTTGTTCTTGATAAGTATTCAGCAAGACTATCCAACAACTGCCAAAATTGCACAGAGAAACTTGGTAGACTTCTTAATCTACCTTATGAATGAACATTTCAACTAATAATTTTGAAAATATAGAAATGAACTGAATGTTATATGAGTGATTTGAAGTTCCCGTTTTAATCTTTGACTTTCTCTTGGAAGACCACTTGTTTTTATGTTAAGTACAATCAATTTCTTTTCTTTTTTCAATTATTTTTTGCATGGTATAATTTTCTACTAACTGATGTAATATAAATGTGCACATAATATTTGTTTACTTTTGTTTGTGTTAATTTTCATTTATGGGCCTCATATATTTTTTTTACAAAATTGATAATCCACACAACTAAAAAGGTTGGGAAACGCTGTTCTACAGGATGTATAAAATTATAAGAATTCATTAAAGAATAGATTAATAGATTGAAAAAATCAACATCATACATTTTACATACATAACAAAATTTGTTGGTAATTGATTTAATTTAAAGACTTCCATGTGAAAATATCTTGCGAGCCCAGCAGATTTCAATTTTGTTAAATCTGTAAAATTTTTTGGAGCAATAGCAGACTTATGAACTTCGTAAGTTGGTAAAACATATACACATTTCAAGCATTTTGGTCTTTCAGACAAAAAGTTATTAAGTAATGTAGCCGAATTCATACTTGGAATAATATCAATGTCAGTAACTAATGTATAATATGTTTGACAATTTAAGCGAGCTAGATTTCTAAGATGATTTTGAGGATAAGGCATCCGAATTCTCCATCGTCTTAAGGTTTCGGGTAATTGTTTCATCAAATTTGATAAAACAATACTTGGATCTTGGTGACATGATAATTGATCTGTTGTAGAACCTGATTGTGAAGATTGAGGAAATTGATTAGCTGGTAGAGCAAGATGAAAAGTAACTGTTTGTCGAACTGATTGATAACATCGACGTAGAAATCTTATATAATCTAAAATATAATAGTTGTTAATATTAAAATAATTCTATCATAAAAATATGAAACACCTACCCTGTAAATAATATAACTCTTCACCAGCAACATAAATTGCAGTAGATATTGGGCCATTCCAATTATTTGCTAGTTCAACAATAGACATTAATCGGTCTACAGAACATTGTGTAGCTAGGCATACCATTCCACTTTGTTTTTGTTCTGCTAATAGTACATTGTCAAATGTTTTTACCAACCGTCGACTGTCCCATCGTCCGTTTGACAATGTCAGATGAAAGTATGAAGTATTTGATTTCTCATGGATACAATCGGTTATTGTAAAGGAATTAGCCTTAAGCAGTTTAAGTGTTAAGTATATATTATATAATATTAACAAAACACTTATATGATGAATGAAAATAGAAAAACGATTTATACCCTAAAATAAAATATAAGAAAACTATTATTTAGTAGATAAAATAATTTATTAAACAAATCTAAATAATTAACTTACAAATAAGTTTATAAAACGCATTCTAAAATTTATCAAAACTTAAATTTTTTAGTCCACTGAATTGCTTTGAATATATTTTTATTCATCATTAATCGTACAATTGATATATTTCTTTTATACCATTCAAAGTTGTATGTTAAATGTGTCTTCCAATTTCTGTCCAAAAATTCCTTGTAAAATTCAGACATTTGATCAGCAGTAGCTGTTGATATGCCCTTCTCAGCTAAACATTTTTTGTATGCTTCTCTTTCCTTTGCAAATTTTAAGTTATGATGAGACCAAAATTCATGATTCCATTTAGCTACTTCAATTCGTTTGAGTCTTAACTGACGTTCAGCCAAAGACTCATGTTTGGGAATATGATACTTAATTGGTCTTAAATTTGATACTGGATCCGGTGGACCAAATGAATCGACATTGTTCATTGTCCTAAGCCAAAAAATATTAATTGTTTATATATAAATAATTTTAAAGACTAACCAGTCAGCAAAGGTCAAAATAATTCACAAGATTTCAATACCTCAAAAGCTGAACACATTTATAAAACAGAAAAAGTTAGATTTTTAAGTTATTTAAAAGATAAGTTATCAAATTACACTAAAAGTAAACCGTGAACAGACTATATTATGCATATTAAAGTTTATAATTTTTAATTATAACAAAAAAAAAAAGTAGTAAAATTAAAAATGGTAAATATGAACTCTCTGATGTCTGATCTATTATGTGCATGACCTTCAAAAATTTGATAAGAAAAATAAATCAATGGAATTGAATAAGCTCAACGTTTTATACTTCCATGATATACCAAAACCACCGCTCGTTTAGGCATTTATCTATTGACTATTTTATAACTTAGCTTTGCCGCTTTAGTCCTCTGATTTAAAATTTAAATAGAGCTATTCAACAACTTATATTATGACATTATTAATTATTATATATAGGCTAATTGGTTTTCCATCTCGTGCACATAGTCTATACTTCTATAGGACCATAGACCATATATTATGCAATATGTATACGTTACGGTTTAGTTGGACAAATCAGTCATTGTAATATAATTATGTTTGAGATATTTGGGCAAAGTTAATAATAAATATTGAATATCTATTATAGACTTGTAACTGTGATACAAATATACAATGCTAAAACTGGTATGGACAATGTGAATATTTGAGTTATAATTTATTAATATGTATTAAAATTCTTATACCGTTAAATTGGGACATCAGTACAAATAAAAAAAGAACGGGTGGGCCTCGCTTTGCTGTACAGTTGAGGGTGGAGTGTACCTCGTTTATAGGATAGGTCATTATTACAATGGATTTGTTAAATTTGAATGCAATGATGGATATCATTGTATACGAATAACGATTCTGAACGGAGTTAATATGTTTGTCTAAAATGTGTATATAATAATATAGTATTTTATATTTAAATTTAATTATAATGCAATTTCGTAAAAATTTAAATTTAAAACAGTCATAAAATTTTTTCCTTTTGGTCCGGTAGAAATTTTTTCATATATTTTTGAAGATTAGCTTATGAACAAACTAGTGTCAAAATTTTGAACCTTAAGTATAAACAGAAAACTTACAAAAATCGAAAATTTAAATTGTCTATAAATAAGTCAAAATATGTCAAAATACTTTGAAAATTTAACCATGTATAGAGAAAGCCAATATAAAGGTTTGGTGAAAATTTCAAGTTGTTGCGGTTTTTCGTTTTTGAGTTAGAGCATTTTAAAAAATGTAGTTTGTAAAAACGTGATTTTGCGTAAAATTTCCCGTTTTTTCGTATTTTTTTTATCGTTTTTTTCGATTTTTTAAAAAAGTATTGAAAAAGTTGGATTTTTGACTTATCCAAGTACCATCTACATTCACTTTCCTATCAGAAAAGTTGTTGTTTAAGAAAATCGAAGCATTTTTACTACCAAAAATCGTGTCCTCAGACACAAAAAAAAAAAAAAAAATAAAAAAAAAAAACACACATCATTGTAAAACCAATAGATTCCATCACTCCGTTCAGAATCTAATACCAGAGGAAGATAGAACTCGAAATGACTAATATGATACAAGAAATAGAAAAATTTAATAAAAATGAAATCATTTTTGAAAGTATACATTTAAAAACGTATCTATTGGAACTTTGAGTTTCTAAATTCAGTATTTCTAGCAGAGTTGGGCGTTATTCGAATGAAATTTTATCTAGATGATTATTTAGATAACATTTTATTCGAATAATGAAAAATGTAAAAATATTTTAAATAAAACAAATCTTTATCAATAGAAGAAATTAAAAAAATGAATATATATGTTTTTAAATTATATTTTAATAATAATTTAATAATATTATAATATAAATAATATTTAATTATAATATTTCGTAACAATTACAACAAGCATGAATAATAGTAAATAATAATAACAAAAATTTAAATAAATAATTATAGCAAAAATAAAAATAAATAATTATAACAAATTTTGCATTTCAAAATAAGTTATTCTACGAATACCTAACACTTCAAAAACTGAGTTGAAACTATAGTACTGTGACTGGGCTATTATTACTACTATTACCTAAGTACTAAGTATAATAATAATGTCTTCAATATTGATACATAGTTACTACTTAGGTACACGTAGATCCTACATATATGTACACTTACAAGATGAATTATATAGTATATTATATAGTACATATTTTGTATTAGTTTTGTTTTGAAATTATTTGAATAATTATATAAAAAAAATCATTCGACTAAATATTTATTTGAATAATTATCTAGATAAAATGTTGTCCAACTCTGATTTCTAGTATACACAAATGTTTGAGGAACGTTCATTTTTTAAGTTAAAATTAATTAAATGAGAACTTAGAATAAGTACCTACCAAGAGCCAGAAACGGTTAAACTCCTTATCTAATGAATATTGAACACTACTTGGCTACTATCAAGTTGACAAGTTATATTGTGAAAATGTTATAGAAAATTTTGTGAATGAAAAAGCTAAAAAGAAACCATTAAAAAGTATTTCAAAGTAATTGACAAATATATATTAATATCGTTTTTTATGACAATTATTTTAGTTTTTGTTTCATGAATTTCATTTATTTATTTATTTACGTATTTTTTGACCATCTATTTTGAAATTATAATAAACAATAACAAACAATAATAAGTAACAGAAATTCAAACAAAATTGTACTTTAATAAATAAATAAATAATAATATTACCTACTTATGTGTTACAAAATATATACATCATAATTATATATTATAAGGCCCCCGAAATATACTCGGGGCGCCATAAAACCTTAAGACAGCTGTGACTGCAGTAAGAGTATAAGCAATAAAAAACGGGTTTGCTATTACAAGTGTGTACTTTATTAGTTTAAAATATTGAGTATTTGATATGAACTTTCCAATTCAATATTGTTCTAAGTGTTTTTATATATTGTTTGTCAATTTTCCCCGCTCCTTATTTTCCAATTATAACCGGTACTGAAATATTCTCATCTATAATTGTAATAATTATATAGGCTCTTTAGTTTCTATCATTGACCATATAGTAACTATGGAGTACCTATATAAAACTAACTGTTAGTGTTATAATTGATTTTAGAATATATATGTGTATTCTACAATCAATGGTATCATTGTGTTCCCATAGACATTTAAACTACGTTTATAATAACTAATGTGTTCCCATAAAACTTTAATATTGGGAATGTACATTTACATATTTTTTTCTATAGAAAGTTAGACACTTGGCCATTAATTAATTTTAACTTTGGAATTAGTCGACAAAATTTCCTATTCACTTGAAAAAAAAACTAATCTGCATAGGCACCTTCTTAGACGTAGCACAAGCGTTTGGCATGATGGCCTCCTCTTCAAATTACATGACACGGTTTCCGTAAGCGCCCTCAAGTATATGTATAAGTATAACTATAAGCCCCTTTAAGTATAAAAAGAAATAATTTTACAAATTTTCAACTAAAAAATAACTTGCAAACTATCGCAATTTTGACATATTTCATCCAAATTTGAACTTTATGGGCTTTTAAAAAAATTTGTGTCGCACGATATTCGATTTTTTTTAATTACAATAAGTACAACTTATAATAAACCTTGTATTAAATTTTCAAGATTTTTCAGACAATCAAATTTTTTTATCGATATTTTAAAATAAAATACTTAGAAAAATCGAAAATTTAAATTGTCTCTAAATAGGTCAAAAAAAGTTAGAATACTTCGAAAACTTAACCACGTATAAATATAAACATTTGGAAATTTTTTTTAAGTATTTGCGTATTTTGGTTTTTGATTTACAGCATTTTCAAAAAAATGTATTTTGTTAAAACGTGGTTTTGTGTAAAAATTTCTATTTTCCGTCATTTTTTTATCGTTTTTCTCGATGCTTTTGAAAAGTATTAAAAAAGTTTCATTTTTTACTTGCTCGAGTATCATCTATATTCACTTTTCTTTTAGAAAAAGCGCTGTTTAAGAAAATTGAATCATTTTTAATCCTCCAAAACGTGATGACAAACTCAAAAATAAAAAATAAAAAACACACATCATTGTATAACACTAAAACCACTTCCTTCAGAATCTAATATATAGTGCCAATTCTTCGGTAGTATAAAAGCCACCAAAAAAGGTAAAATTCTGTAGATCTTGTTTCAACAACTCATTGGTAGAGTACACTTATATCAATTGCCACCAAATGCAGAAAACTGTGAAGAATATTTTTAAAAATATCTCTATTTAGTTATTACTACACTTTTAATTACATTGAATTTTTAATATTTTTTTCTTGTAGTGTATAAAGGGTTTTAACCATATGTTTTTATTAAAAAATACAAATATTTTACCTATGGTATTTATTAAATCAAAATGCTCTCCATAATTTCTCGCCTCTAAAATTTCACCGCCCGGGGCCCATGCCCTCCCTGCCCCTCTAAATACGTCCCTATATAAATTGTACAATCTTTCAATATATAATCTAGTATCTACACTGTCTGTCTGTCACTTATATTGTGCAATATTATTGATCGTGTAGGGGCCGCTTAACTACATCATTTATCTGTATAGTTAATAAAAATTAATAAATTATATTATAATTAAATACCAATTCACTTTATATATATTACAATTATTACATTGTAATTTTTATCGAGTATTGAAGTATTGACAGTTAGCCCGCTATTGATTTAAAATTTTGTCATGGAAGAAATTATTTACGAACAAATTATCAATGTCAATATTTGAACCTCCTTGAATTTACTATCAAACTGCGAGCATAAAGATTGTTCTGTGGTATAAAAGACCAAAAACCTCTGTTATGTTTTTTCACGATTATTAGCGTCCAGTTTGTTTTCCTTGTATTTCATTGTTTTATCTTAAATCTCAATTCTTAATGATAAAATTGTAATTTGATTTATATTTCAACATTACACATACAGTTTTACAGTTACGGTATTAGTTTACAGTATTTTCTATATTTTAACATTTTCAATTGTGTACCTAACTTGGTAAAGAAACTACATGTAGTATACGTTTTCGTACTAGATAAATTAAATGCTTAAAAAAGTTGTAATTTAATCACTTAAAAATGGATAAGTATGAAAATTGGGGAATAGCTGAGAAAAATGAATTGTATGTATCTGTTTTAATATGAGCAAGTAGTTCAAAATTCTTTTTGACATGTTATCGATATTATTTAACATATAAAATAATATAATGTTGAATATTCTTTAATTAGTTTGATTTTATTTTAGCTTGGCAAAATGTCATGAATACGTTAAAAGTTCTAAATCAGAATTTTCATTGACAATTACTAGTAATGGTAACCCTACTGGTAAGTCGACTAAGAAATGTTAAATAATAATTATTTTTCCTCTAGAAACACTATTTTAGTCAGTATTTCAACTTAAACATAAATAAATACTTTATAGTGAATTATATTTATTGTTTTTAGATTTAGCAAAAGCTATTCTTTCATTATTAATAGCATGTATCAAAGGAAAGATAAAAGTGACCATGGGTTTATCTATTTTAAATGATTTAGTAAGTACATTTTTATATTATATTTGTAATTAAATAAATATTATATATTATGTATTCATTTAAATCGCACCCTATTAGATTAATGATAAATTACCCCCATTTCCCATTTACAGTCGGTTTGTTAATTTAAGATTGTATTGTTAAAAATAGATTATTTGTACATATTTTGAAAAATTCATGTCATTAAGCTTTTTATTATAAATTTATCGTTTAGAGCAATCTAATATATTTATATTCATTACTTTTGAAAGTAAAAATAAAAATAGAAAAGAAATTAAGTTTGTTATTTTATCATTTGAAGTGATTTATTTTACAATTTCAACTAAATAATTACAAATTATATTATTTTAGTTAATTAGGTGATTATTATTAAAACTTTTTCCTTTTAAATTTAATTTCTATTATTTTATAATATTCATTCTAATCATTTTTGGTATTAAAAAATGTTAACCTGATTAATTGCCACATTTTTTTAAAAGTGAATATTGAATATTAAATTTTCTTGTGGTAGAATATTTAATATTATATTATTATATTTTATACCATTATATTGTTATGTATTTGTACTTGTCTTTTAGTGTTCTAACACAGAAGTAGCTTCTGTTGCAATGGATATATTCAACTATTTAGATACTGAAACAGCACTGTCAGATAATATTGGACCAGAAAGAGAATATTTTAGTAATTTTGTCAAAGAATCACAAAAGGTTGTATGTTATTAATGTAAAGTAGTAAAGTATAATTTTAGTCATTACTAATATGTCATGGTTTTTGTTGTAGTTATTAACAGATAAGTTACTTAAAGAAAGATTAGAGATTGACTCATTAAAAGATATTAAGTTATTAAATAATATTTTTTCTACAAAATTTATTAAAATAAAAACTAAACTTTTGTAAGTTGATAAAATGTTTTATTTGATTATTATAATAAAAATAAAAATTTATATTAGTTTTTTTAATTTATTTTTTATTTTTAATATTTAGCTATAAGCAGCGAAAGTATAACTTATTTCGTGAGGAATCAGAAGGTTATTCTAAATTAGTTACTGAATTAAATTCTGATAATATGGATCCTAAAATGATGCTGGAGATAATTAAGTCATTGATTGGGTGTTTCAATTTGGACCCAAATCGTGTTTTAGATATTATTTTAGATTCATTTGAACATCATACAGATGTTAAAGCAGAACATTTTTTTATTCCATTATTACATGATTATATGCCTGAATCACAGAGACTGACTGAAGTATTGGCATTTAAATTACGACAAGTCAACGATTTAACTCGATCATCTTACAGATTAATAGCTCTGTTGATTCAATTTAATTTAATAGAGTTGGATAACATTTATCCATGGGTAATTTAAGGCACATTTTGTTGTAAATTTTTTATTGCTCATCAATTTTTTTTAGCTGACTCCAGATGATAAAGATATTAATACAAATTGGGAAAAAGATATGAAAACTGGACAAGATTATTTAAGAAAAGCTTCAAGTATGATTATTACAAAAGCTCCAGAACCTGAATCTACCGAAGATAATATTCTACCCCTAGTATGCTAGTATTAATTATTTTTATTATTGCATAATATGTTTTATTTTACATCACAATAACAATTCTAGCCTAAAGAAAATCAAAAATTTTGTTTGCTTGAAGCAATGCTAGAAGTAGGAGATTGGAAAAATGCTCAAATATTAATTAAAAGATTTCCTGAGTACTATGCGGTTGAGCATCCTCCTATTGGTGATGCCCTTTGCTATCTCATCAATCAAGTCATACAACCTGTGTATAATGAGTAAGTATATATTATTGTTAGCAATTTGCTTTAATATTAATTTGTTATTCAAAATCGTATAGAGTATTTAATCTCCATTCCAAGTCAATGAAACACTTATTAGAGGTTCAAAAAAATTCACGGTCTATTAAACCTGTAGAGACATTGGAAGAATTTCATGATATAGTTCTACCAATGTTAATTACATTAGGACCTGGTTTATATCGTGATCCGGTTCTTATGTTTAAGGTGGTTAGAATTGTGAAAGAAGCGTTAACTAACGTATGTAATTTGTTATTAAATACTTTTAATAAATAAATTAAATTAAATTAATTTACAAAAATATTATATTAGTATTATATAATTTATTATTTAGGAAGGAATTGAAAGTAAAGATTACATCCCAACTGAAACTGGTTTTTACTTTGATACTTTATCATTATTGGATCGTGTCTTGTTGCCTGCATTATCCTTAGCTGAAGGAAGTAGTATTTCTGAATATTTATGGACTTTATTACAGCTATATCCTTATCACTGCAGGTACTTATATTTACAAAATAAATTTCAAATGGCTTATTAACTTTTTATAATTTTAAAATGTTATTAATTTATTATTTACTGTTCTTATTTTTATTATTTGATTATTTTAACAGGTATGCATTATATAACAGTTGGAAAAATGATACACATAAATATCATCCAAAATTACTAACTAAAAAAGTAGATGTACAGAAAAAAGCTAGATCTGTAATGAAACGTCTTTGCAAAGATAATACCAAACCATCAAGTCGTGTTATTGGAAAAATATCACATTATGCACCTGGCTATTTATTTGATTATGTAAATTTAAATATATTATTCAGATAACCAATATTTTATTTTATAAAAATTATTTTGTTTATTATTCTACTTAATTTAGATACTAGGACAAATTCAAGTATTTGATAACTTGGCAAGCATTGTAGTTGAATGTTTAAAGTACATGACAAGTTTATCATTTGATGTTCTTGGTTATTGTATTGTAGAAACATTAGGTAAAAGTGGTCAAGATAGAGTGAAACATGATGGTACTTCCATTTCAGTATGGCTTCAAAGTACAGCATCATTTTGTGGTGCTATATTTAAAAAACACCCTATAGAATTAACAGGAATTCTTCAGTATGTAGCTAATCAATTGAAAACAGAAAATAGGTATAAATAAGAATTTTTGGTATCTTATGACAATTATTTATAAATGCTTATTTACTTCTGTAGTTTGGATCTTCTTATACTTAAAGAAATTGTGTTAAGAATGGCTGGTGTTGAGGTTATGGAACAAATAACACCTGATCAAATTGAAGCTATGTCAGGTGGTGATCATCTTAAAACTGAAGTAAGAATTTTTTAAATTTCTATTTTTGTATACTGGTGAAATCTATTAATGTTTTTTAATTATTTTAGGCTGGTTATTATAATCAGATTAGAAATACAAAGAAATCTTCTATCAGATTAAAAGAATCATTATTAGATAACAATTTGGCTGTAGCTTTATGTCTGTTAATTGCTCAACAAAGGCATAGCGTCATTTATAAAGAACATGAATCAATTCACATAAAACTTGCTGGACAACTTTATGATCAAGTATAATAATTTAAGTAATTATTATTTAATGTTTTTTAACCATGTAATTTCATTTTAGTGTCAAGATACATTAGTTCAGTATGGTACATTTTTGGGATCCACATTTTCTATGGAAGAGTATATCAATCACTTGCCATCTGTACATGATTTACTTGATCAACATCATGTACATATGGATGTAGCATTCTTTTTAGCTAGACCTATGTTTAATCATTCTATCAATGTATATACTTATTTATTTACTAAATGTAATAAGTTTCAGAAGTTAAATTAATTTGTTTAAATTTGATATTCAGACTCGTTTTGATGTATTACGTAAAGCTGATCCTAATTCAAAAAAGTCATTACCAGTACGGCAAACAAAATATGCAGAGGCTCATAAAGAAGTGATGTCATCAATTGTAAAATCTGTTGTACCACTACACCCTGAAAAAGTATGGGAAGATGTGTCTCCTGGATTTTTGGTCACATTTTGGTCATTGACCTTGTATGACTTATGTGTTCCAAATGAAGCATACAAACGAGAAATAAATAAACTTAAAGTTCAGTCGGCAGCAATAGGAGATTCAAAACAACCTGTAAGAATATAGATTAATTTACTTTAGTAATAACAATTATACTTAGGTAAACATATTAGATTTTGAGAATCAATTTGTTAATCAAGCTATGATAATATTTTGTTACCAATGCAAGTGTTGTACTTTTATACTACTTATAAATTATAATTGTATGAAATTATTTTTGTCAATTACAATTTATTTGTAAAAATAATTTTAGAAAAAATTTAAATCTAATCTTTGTAAAAACATTATCTAAAGTTTATTGTTTAAGGGGATTGTAGCTATGATTATCCGTCTCTATATATCACACGCGAAACATAGGAATTTAGATGTTTTCTATTTCCAAATCGTACCGATCGATCAATAAATGCGATAAGCATTTTGAAAACTGATTTAAATTCATCGTTAAGTGTATTTAAGATCGATTTTCCCACTTTTATGGTTTTGAACCCCAAAATTTCACAAGATAGAATTAAACGAATTGAAAACATAAAAAACAACAAAAGTTAATTTTTGGGAATGTTAAATGCAAAATTTATAAAAAGTGGGAAAGTCATTATAAATTAGACTTAACGACAAATTCAAATCAGTTTTCAAAAGTCTTATCGCATTAATTAATTGATCGGTATGTTGGACATAGAAAACGTCCAAATTTCTATGTTGTGCGTGTGATAGACAGATACAGAAAATCATGGATTACAATCCCTAAAGATAAATTTCAAGTTTTTTTTCAATATATGTTGCTCATCATTAGAAATCTACTTCTGTACTGCTTGCCTCTTAAATTCTGTATGCGTGAGAATGATAATTTTTTTTTTTTGAAATTCACTATTATTTAATTGAATAATTAATAGATTAATGAGATGCATTTGAAGAAATAATGCTATAATGTGATGATTAAAATTGGTATTAATATAATATTAATAATAATCATTAGTTATTTATTTATAAAATTGTAATTTATTGTATCTTTTAATTTATAATAAATTAAAAATTAAATTATTCATAATTAATTTTTACCTAAATAATATAAGCTGTGCTGTATAATTTATAATTAATTTAATTTAATATAATTTATAATTATTACCTTATGAATATTAGATAAATATTTATACTTAATAGTTAATAGTGTAATTAAAATATTACTACTTAATAGGATCAAAAAATGTGTATTTATAAATAAAGTTTAGCTAGTATAATATTAATAACATTACTGAAGAATCAAATACAATGTTAATGATGGACAAGTTTCTTTTGAAAAGGTCCTTATACATAATTATTTGTACTATAAATTGATTTAATATTGTTTTATATTGTTAATTATATTAACTAGTGTGTATTGTACATTAATATTTGTTTACTTTGTAGAGTACTAAAGTAAAAAAAGAACAAGAACGATTAGCTTTAATCATCGCTAAATTAAATGATGAGAAAAAAAAACAACAAGAACATGTTGAGAAAATATTCTATATGTTGAACCAGGTTAAAGAATAATTGTATAAGAGTTATTTATCATAGAAATGTATTGATATGTATTTTATATTTGTATTAATTAATATATTTCAGGAGAAAGATTCATGGTTTTTATCACGTTCTGCTAAAGCAGCAAAAAATGAAACAATTACTCAATTTTTACAGTTATGTTTATTTCCTCGCTGTATTTTCACACATACAGATGCTATGTATTGTGCTAAGTTTGTTCAAACTTTACATTCATTGAAAACTGCTAATTTTTCAACTCTTTTATGCTATGATAGAGTATGTTTATATTCAGTATTTAAACTTGTAGTACAAAATTAATTAAACATGATTTTTTTTTTTCAGTTGTTTTGTGATATAACTTATTCGGTTACACTTTGCACAGAAAATGAAGCACATCGCTATGGTATATTTCTTAATGAAATGTTAAAAAATGTAACTCGTTGGCATTCTACAAAAGATATTTTTGAAAAAGAATGTGCTACATATCCTGGTTTTGTAACTAAATGTAAAAATAGTGATCAGTTTGTTCAATCTAGTAATGATCATGTGGGATATGAAAACTTTCGACACGTTTGTCATAAATGGCATTATAAGATCACCAAGGTAAGCTTAATTTGGAAAAATCAAAATTTTATTCAGAATAAAGTAATTTATTTATTTATTATAAATTTTTATTTTTAGGCCATGATGGTTTGTTTGGAGTCAAAAGATTATGTACAAATTCGTAACTCATTAATCATTCTTATTAAAATTGTTAACCATTTTCCTGTTCTGGCTAAATTAGCTACATTAATTGAAAAAAAGGTAGAGAAGGTAAGAGAAGATGAAAAGGATAAACGTCAAGATCTTTATACTTTAGCAACATCGTATTGCGGACTTCTGAAAGGTAGAGCTAGTCAGTTTCTTAAAGACTCAGATTTTCATCAGGTCACTGAGAAGGTAAAATCATATTTGCATTGCATATTCAATGTTGTTTATTAAAAAATAATTAATTTTGTTAGGTAAGTCAAATTAAAAATATTGATGATAGTAAGTGTGAGGTTACAAAAAATAATCATTCTATTAAGAAAAAAGAAGAGGATCAAGTTCCTGAAGCTAAAACTCCACCTCTGCCTGTTATCAAAGCTATTAATGGGACATCTATAACTGGTATATTACTTTACTATTTTATAATACTCTATTCTAAAAAGTTAAATTTAAATTGTAGAGTGGGTTGAAGCTGAAAAAAAGGTTGTGGAAAATAAAGCAAAAACAGATAAACGGCCAATGAAAATATCAAGTACCGTATCTGAAAAAATCAAGTGAGTACAAAATTATATAGTAGTTAGTAGTTACAATTTTTATATTCAAAAAAAATTTTCTAGTGAAAGAGTTACAATTCAAGAGAATTATTTAGAAACATCAAAAGAAGACAAATTTGAGGATTCAAACGAAAAAAAAAGAGAGAAACGACAAAGAGATGATAATATTGACAGGGATAAAGATTTTTATGTAAGTTTATTAAAATATTTCTTAAGGTTGAGTTTTTAGTTTTCAGTGTAAGATTGCTTATGGTTTTTATTTTTTTGATCTAGGTTGATGTATCCAAAAATCATTTGTCAAAAGATGTAATTAGTAATGGTCCAGCTGTTAATCATATTATTAAAGCACAGGTGCCTGCTAATATATCTGAAAAGTCTATTAATAATGATGTGGAAGTAGCAAGTAATGGTTCTCATACTGTTGCTGATAAAGGTAAGGGTAATAAAAAGTGAAAATTAGTATCACCTGGCCTTGTATTTACTATTAAAATTATTTAGATCAAATCAATAAACGATTAGTAACACTACAAATAATAACATAAATAATCAGTGGGTTTGAGAATGATAAAATTAAAAATAGAAATTGAGTGATTAAAGCAGTAGTGAACACACTATCGCTAATTCATACTCGGCTATACGTGGTCTCTTTCTCTCTATCTTAGCAGATAACTGTCCTGAAAGAAAGTGTGTCATTCTTCCTTCTCCCTTTTGTAGAATACAAATTACTCTTTAAAATATAAGTTGTGACTGTAGAAAACCTTGCTAATAGTTTGAAAAAAAAAAATTGCATCTACTATAGAAGTGAATTTATATTAATGTAAATTAAATAAAAATTTATTTTTATTTTCAATATAGATATAAAACGAAAAAAGTTGGACACCAGTCCAATTATGAAGGTAAGAATTGAAGCACGGACAAAACATATCAAAATATTACCACAAATCCATATCTCCTGATATTTACAAAACAAATAATTAGTATTCTCATCTCACAATCAAAGTGCTCAAGCAGCTTAAGTTTATGGTGTTGTGTATGTCGCCTGAAAAGATGTTTCTTCAATAATTTGTTATTACCTACTACAATTATTGAAATGTTTCGAAAAAAATCTGATTCGTTCAAACACAATGGAACAACAAATAGCTGCTGTTGTAGCTGAACATCTTCTTCGACACAAACTGGAGAGCTAACCTTGATGTTTTTTATTTACACTTATCATCTGTGTTAGTAAATGAATTATTGTTATTCAATAAATTCCACACAAAAAGTAATGCTCTGGTTGTTGTTTTCGTACTTATGGAGAAAAAAGAAAAATTGTTATTCTTATTTATTTTAATAATTTAAAATTATTTTTGTTATTCTTCCCTTTTGCATATTTTTTTATCCTTTTAACTCACAGCTATCTATGAAGCATAATTCTGATAACAAATCTGAAACTAATGGATCAACATTGGTAGAGAAAAAAGACAAGAAAGTTAAAAAATCCCAGTCTGCTGATTCAACATCATCAAAGGAAACTCGTAAAGATCGTAAAATTAGCCGTAAACGGGTATGAATTGTTTGACAGTTGACTTAAAATAAATTAATAAAATGAAATTCAAAAAATTTTTTAATCCAGCATGAACGACGTGAAGAAACTACACCTGAATTGAAGAGGCGCAAAGAAGAAGAGAAACGTAAGATTTGATTTTAATGAAAGTGAATTTTGATAGTAAATTTGTTTTATTTATAGATGTGAAATCTACTGATATTCGTCATGATGACATCATATGTGATAAACATAGGTCTAGCAGAGTAAGTTTAAAATAAAAATTAAAAATCAAATTGAAATCTGGTATATACTAAATATAAATATGTAATCTAAAATTGCTTTTTACAGGAAAAGTCTCCTCATCCAAAAGAATGGTCCGAAAGAACTGAATCTCGTCATAAAAGATATCCTTTTTAGACTTGTTTTATTAGGAGTATTAAAAATCAATATAAATATAAATTTTAAGAGTTTTGTTGAGGAATGTGACAATAATTGATATAAGTTGAAAAGAGTCATGCAAAGTGAATACAAAGTTATTAACATGATGCTGAAAAAATTAATTCTTAATTCATTAAAAAGTAATGTTATTGAATTTATTATTGTGGTATTTTTGTATTAATGAATGTATGAATGTGGTTGTGAAGAAAAGACTATAAGATGATAAAAATATGTTTTAACACTTTTATAAGGATGTTCAATTAAGAAAATATGATATAAAAACTAGGATAATAACTCAATGTAAATCTTATGCAATGAAATAAAAAATAGTACATGTGCAAAAATTCAATGATATTTAATTTTAATTGAAATAATGTTTTATAGTCTATTTGAGTTCAACAATATTTCTTAACAAAGATATTATACGCATAGGACAGCGGATAAAAGAAAGTGATCATATTTTCGTCAACATAAACACGGCTGTTTATATATATTGTCATATAAAATTGTGAATATTTATTATATTTTGAAACATTTTTCCACTGTATTTTATCATTTTTCAATTTTTTTTTTTTTTTTTTTATTGTATATTTATAAAGTATTTTCTTATAATTGTAATATATTTATGATTATTTACTTTATTTTATTTTTAAATGGTCAGTTTAATTTTTTTAACAGAAATTAATTCAATTAATGATGCATTTTTTTATAATTACAAAGTGTAAAATACAAAATTTGCTCAAATATAAATATTATGCTCTATTTCCTTTTGTGAAAATGTTGTATTAGTTCTAGGTCAATTCATTGCTCCAAAATACATTGTGAACAATTCATCGCCGTAAAATATTTCAGGAACTACAGTTAAATTAAATAACTAATATTTTTATCTTAATAATCTCACTTATTTATAATTAATTCTTAAATTATAAAAATGCCTTAAAATAATTGTATTGCTCTAAAACATACGTTACTTAATACATCATTATAATTATATTCTTGCAATCATATCAACGTTATATCTAAACTTTAAAATGATAATGGAAAATATTTTACCACGATGTATATATAGTTTTACTATTCATATTTTGTATTTAATTTAACATATGTTAAATGTATGACACTTATTTCCAAAGTATGGTAAAAATGAAATAATTAGTGCTATAAAAAGAAATAATTGGTTGGATACCAATCCAATTCATATACCTATTGTTAAAGGATTTGAATATTTTTAAATAAAATCCTAAGTCTTATGTAATATACAAGTAAGATAAAAATATTGTATTATATTTAAAAGTAATGGAGTATAAGGAAATAAAAGTCCAATGCTAGTCATTATTATTGACACATTTTCAGCAATTAATTATGATTAATACATAATATTTGGATTTTAAAATGTTAAGCAGTGACACAGTATTCTCAACTTTATATGGGTTAAAGATATTGAGATTAGATATAAATGAACTCTTGAACTATGTTATTGTAAGAGAAAAATCTTGGATATAATTGCCAAGCTTTAAATATTAAAATTAGAAGTTGTATGAATTTTTAAATACAAAAACGTTACAGATTTTCATTTTTTTTTGTTGAGTTTTGTCAACATTAAATGTATGTATATAATGTATGTCTAGATATCTTTCTATACAAGTAATAGAATTTAAAAAGGAAAGAACATATTTATAAAGCTTTCAAGATTTTTTGTAGAATTAATATTTTCTTAACAACATTTTCCAAAAGAACTGGACAGGGACTCGGTCCTCTGTACAGTAGGGGAGAAGTGGACCTCGTTCATAAGATAGGTCATAAATTATAATGGATGTTATAAATTTAATTACAATGATAGGTATCATTGTATACGAAAAACGATTCTGAACGGAGATGATTTGTTGGTCTAGAATAGGTATGTATATTTATATTATATTTAAATTGTATATCATGTCAATATTTGCTCTTCAAACGCTTATAAAAATAGTTGTGCCTAAGTACCTATGTAAATAATTTTTGAATGACAGTAAGAACAACTTCTATGGAATCTTCTATTAAATGTTCAAGTTATTTGTCCCAGCAATTTTTTTTTTTTATCAACAACTAAGAAAAAAAAAATCAAATATTTCAAATGCTTATAAATAGCTTAAAAATAAGTAAAAAATTTCGAAAAGAAAATTATTTAAATAAAATGCTAATCTCAACAACTGTTATAAGTTTACAGTTTTTACGACTTACAATTTTTTTGAAAAAAAAAATATGGATAACCTTGTTTTAAAATTTTGAGTCTTAAGTATAAATACTAAAAATATTTTTTTTAACCTTAAATATAATCTTAATAAATTGGTGGATTTTTTTGATCTTTAATCCATCTCTATTCCAGCAGAAATTTTTTTTTTTTTGTACACCTCAATGACACATTACTGCCATAGGTCATTCCTCATAAAATTCTATCCTATATTAAATTTAATGCACATAACACCTTTATTTGAATTAATTTTATCATTGATTTTAGAGTATAATATTTTAAAATCAATGGTTGTAGTAAAATTAATTTTATGCGAAGCTTATACACGAACGCTTACGAAATAAATACACACAAATAACACTAAAGTGCTGTCTGCTCACTCACTATGTAACAATATATTGTAATTAGAATTGTCGATTAAGGTGATTGTAACTCACGATCTTCTATCTGTCCATAGGGTAACAGAGCCAATGAATGAACACCTAAGGATTTTTAAACCTTAAAACTAAATAACTCTATGGAATTCAGAATTTCTGGCCATAAAATATATTTGTACTATACATCAAAATGTTATGAAACATAAAATTCACATATTGATTGTGTTAAAACAAATTATGTTTTTAAAAAGTCAATCATAAAAAAAAAAACAAGTTTTCCTAGTAAATGAACAAATTGTCCATTAAATGAATACCAACACTCCTGTAAATGAACACTGATATTTACTATGATATATTCTTTTTTTTATCTACTTTACTTTTTACTATTTGTTTATAAGGTATGAGATATTATAGTTTATTAATAAAAACTATAGAAGTCATTAAAATTTTAGGCGGTTTTAGTTATAAAATATTTATTAAAAACAGCTGTAGGTATTTAAAACTACAATACATAAGATTTAAACAATTGCACATTAGGTACTACTAAAAATATTAAAATAAAATAAAATCAACAACATTTTCTTTTAACAGGTAAACTTGCCTAGGTATATGGTGCTTAAAAAATAAAAAAATGTTAATTCAGTTACTATAGAATAACATTAACAGCTGGATATTGTAGTATTTAAAATTAAAATTATAAATATTTAAACAATTTAACATAGGTAAATACCAAAAATAGTTAAAAATAAAAAATACAAAATTTCCTTTTTAATAGGTAGGTAACTTTCCTATATGATTCTTATAAAATAAAAAATGATAGTTTAATAATGACAATACAACCTATGTAATAACTGGATATTTGCTAACCATATACAGTTATATCTTAAATAATAGGAACATTAATTTGTTTAATTAATTCAATTTCTGGAACTGAATATGTAATTGCATCAATTGACTAATCTGCAACAAACTTAGGAGTTGCAATTTTTTTCAATAATTTAATTTCTATTGAACCAACACAAATCATACAACTCTGGCCATTTCCAATGTCTTCCTGACATAGCCATTGCTTTAACCTATAAAATAATAGGTAAATATATAAAAATAAATAATTATTGGTTAGGTATTCCTGTTTCCTTGTGTACCTGATTGAGTGATTTTTTTTTTACTCACAATAGCTTCAACTG
The DNA here is from genome assembly GCA_025469195.1 of Chaitophorus viminalis. Taxonomy (NCBI): domain Eukaryota; kingdom Metazoa; phylum Arthropoda; class Insecta; order Hemiptera; family Aphididae; genus Chaitophorus; species Chaitophorus viminalis. Next base: position 47,133 of record JAIPRK010000899.1, read on the forward strand.
CATTAACCAAATCATTATGGGTATATTGAAATCTTTTGTATTTCTTCCCTTGTTTTAATTTTTCAGATGATTCCGTTTCACTTATGTTTAAACTATAAAATCAAAATTCAGATAATGAAAACAATTAATAATATTTTTATTAGTTTAAAACTATAACACTTGAAAGCAATTAAAAAAGGTTAATGCACCTAGTGTGAGTATTTTTTTTTTCCAAAATGTCAGGTGTTCATTCCCAGGACTAAAGTTATATTTGTGAATAAACCCAGTCAATAAACAATTGTTCATTTACTGAATACAACAAATAAAATTTAAAACCAGTTAATGAACACTGTTCATTTAGTGGAATTTTGTTGATTGTAAACACCAGTGCTTAAATAGCGATTAAATAGTAAGAAAAATAAGAAAAATGCTTAAAACCAATTAAATATATGTATTCAAATATTAACTCTATCGAAACTTACCTTGTTTGAACCTCTATCGATGAAATTAAAAACGTTATACGCTCTTAACAAAATAAAAATAAATTACAAATTAAATAATTTGATAAAAACTATGGTGATAATTAATGGAGGGAAAAGTTTATCATTCTAACAAATTGAATAATTGATAATACAATTTACAGTGTCACCTTATTATAAGTTCAACATAGTGTTAAGCTAAATACATTATTGTATTAATCGATGTATGCCTTATTATTTAAAGAAAACAACGAAGTGTTCATTTATTGGACCTGTTCATTCACTGGGCCTGTTACCCTACGTGAAATATAGGAATTTAGATGTTTTCTATTTCCAACGTATCGAGTGATCAATTATTATTATTATTTTTTTTTTTTTAATTAAGGTGCTTTTATTTTCAGGAACATTATAGCACAAGAACGAGTGATCTATTAATTCAATAAAAATTTTTAAAATTTATTTGAATTTGTCGTGAAGTCTTCTTTAGATTGACTTTCTCACATTTTTTAAATGTTGTACTTAACATACCCAAAAATCAACTTTTGTTGATTCTTATGTTTTTAATTTTTTTAATTTTTTTTTTTTTTTGTGAAATTTAAGAGCAAAATCAAAAAAGAACCGGATAGGCTTCGCTCTGCTGTACAGTTGGGGGTGGAGTGCACCTCGTTCATAGGATAGGTCATTACAATGGATTTGTTAAATTTGAATGCAATAATAGATATCATTGTATATACGAATAACGATTCTGAATGGAGATGATATGTTGGTCTAGAATAGGTAGGTATATTATAATAAATTATGTTATATTTAAATTAAAATATAATGCAAATATTTGCTTTTCAAACGCTTATAAAAAATAATTAGGCCTATGGATTTGAATAATTTTGTAATGACAGTAAAAATAACTAATGTGGAATCTTCTATTCAATTTTCAAGTATTTTGTACCAGCCAAATTATTTTATCAACAATAAATAAAAATATTAAAAAAGCCAATCTTAACAACTGGTAAAAATTTCGAGTATTTGCGACTTATACTTTTTGAATTATTACAAATATTAAAAATCGTTTGAGAATTAATCAATATTTTATGCAATTTCGTAAAAATTTAAATTTCAAATGGTCATAAAATAAAATAAAAGTCCGGTAGAAATTTTTTTATATTTTTTTGAAGAGTAATATATAGATAACCTAGTGTTAAAATGTTGAACCTTAAGTATAAACAGAAAATATTTTATGAATTTTCAACTACAAAATAACTTGCAAATTATCGCGATTTTAACATATTTTATACAAATTTGAACTTTATAGGCTTATTAAAAAAAATTGAGTGAAACGATTTCCAATTTTTTTTTATTTACGATAATTGTAACTTATAATAAACCTTGTATAAAATTATCAAAAGTTTTTGGTCAGCCAAATATTTTTTATAGGTATTTTAAAAAAAAAACAACAGAAAAATCGAAAATTTAAATTGTCTATAAATATTAAATAAGTCAAAAAATTTCAAAATACTTCACATTACCATATATAGAAAATGCTAATTTAAATGTTTGCTGAAAATTTCAAGTGTATGTGGTTTTTCGTTTTTGAGTTAGAGCATTTTTAAAAAAAAAGAAGTTTGTCAAAACGTGGTTTTGCGTAAAATTTCCTGTTTTTTTCGACGCTTTTAAAAAGTATTGAAAAAGTTTCATTTTTAACTTGTCTAAGTACCATTTACATTCACTTTCTTTTCAGAAAAGTTGCAGTTTAAGAAAATCGAAGCATTTTTACTGCCCCAAAACGTGATGACAGACACAAAAAAAAAAAAACACATCATTGTAAATCCAATAGATTCCATCACTCCGTTCAGAATCTAAAAAAAATAATAATAAGAATTAATCAAACGATTGGTACGTTGAAATTAGAAAACGTCTAAAATCCTATGTTAAGCGTGTGGCAGACAGAAACAGAAAATCGTGGCTTACCCTAGTTCTTTTAAGATTAAACGTTTGGAGTATGTACTTAGCGTTAAAGAATATAATACTTATTAGTGATTTTTTCTGCTCATAAACTTGCACAGGTCTTCCTGATGGGGTAGACAAGATCTTAATCAGCTGGATTAAGAAAGATAGGCCGAGTTTTATCATGAGTATGAAAGAGAACGAAATCCTGAGGACAGCCAGTATTGTAGTAACGAACACTGTCGGTCCTCGGAACAAGCTCTACTCTTCACCCCAGCACTCATTAATCATTATCATTCTGAATGTAAGTTTAAGTCATAACTAATAACAAATAAGTTATAACTTATTATTTAAATCATTAATCAGATACCAATGAATAATGAAATAAATCCAAATCTCCTGCAATTCGATGAATAGCATAATCATATATTATTTATAATTTTGTTAGTAACAGGCATTGGTAATCGGATATTATATTCTAATAATAATCGATTCAAGACGAAAACAACATGCGATAGGGGCCTACGGGTTATAACACATATTGGTGTTTATAAAAATAACAATAATATTAAACCCAGGTAAATAATTCAATTTTGTTCAAAGAATAAAACTAATATTCATGATTTATAATGTGCCCGATTATTTATATAGAACAATTAATTAAAAATTAATTTAAAACTATTTTTCTGGTTCGGAAAAAAGGATATTTTTAATGAATAAAAAATACAAATAACAGTATTCAGAATACGTATTCAAATACTTTTTCAAAAAAGTATTTAAAATAGTATTCGAACACAAAAAAAAGTATTCAAATACTTTCAAAAACTTTATTCGAATACTTTACAAGACTGGTCGTTTTGTTTCCTAAAATGTCGACATTTAGACCTGATTGCCCTACAATCCTAACAGGTAAGTTCTTGATTCGTTTTCTAGTTCTAATTTCTAGTTCTAGAGTAATTAATTGTTCAAGTAATACAAATTACTAAAATGATTAGTTTATAATGTTTAAATTTATTATTTTAGATTTAGATTCGCTGTGTTGACACTAATTGCTCTTACACATAATTATACATCATTGTAACTTAAATTGGATAAGCTTAAAAATGTATTTTTGTTTTTTTTTTTTTTATAATTGGTACAAAGTTAACTTTGGGATAATTTGTACCAATATCAAAAATGCCTTTAATTTTTATGTTAAATTAACGTTTTTGCAAAGTATCATTACAAAATTATTAATATACATTAAGTATAGGTATATCGTATATATCAACATTTAAAATTTAAAAAAATATATTAAAATACCATTTTTCTTTTAATAACAATAAGATTTAAATATATAAGTAGTTATTTGCAGAAAAATGACTATAATTTTTTAAATAATTAAATTAATGAATAATGATGTAGGTATTAGGTATAATACCCATTAGTTAATTTTTCTTAAATATTATATAGATATGTGAATATAAAAATAAATTGATAAGTACATAGTTAAATAGATAAAACTAAAACAGCAAGACAATATAATTATATTAAATTAAACTAATCCAAACGATTTTGATCTTATTGTGTATTTTTTTATTTTTGAAAAGCTTAAATCAATATGTAATATTGTAATATTGTTGTTTATATTGTTTACTTGACCCTAAAACCACTTACAGTGTTTTTGACTTGCGAAAAAAAATATGGTAATTTTATAGTTTTATCTTAGTGTAAAATATGGGTAAACAACTTGATTTGACTGATATTATAATTTATAGGTGTACAATTACACATGGCATACATGTGACCTATTTCTATTAGTAAATACTAAGTAGTTAGTGGGTCCTAATCATATCTATATAGTTTACCGGTAGGGTAAATGGACCCAGTACGCGCCTAACAATAGTACAATGATCCAAGTGTAATAATATTATCTAGATGGAATTGTAGGCACGTAATCCTTAGAACACTGAATCTGAAATTCTGAAATCTGATTTTATAAACAATATTCCTGATTCCATAATACTCCATATTTGAATATTTCTAATATAGGTATTCATGAATAATAAATTCTATTCTCTATGAGAATCAACAACCACCGCGGATTACGATTGGTCCGTGCCGTGGACGCCTGATAATAAGTATAATAAATAATAATATATTGATAAAAAAATGTCCTCGTTCGATCGAGAGTTGAGAACTCGAGAGTCGAGACACCTAAAATCTAAAACAATACAAAATATTAGTATTCACTATTTAATTGCAATTTTCACTGACATCGTGTCACTTGTATATCAGTAGTAACTTGCAAAGTCTTGACAGTATATCGCCCACTGTGGCCATCCCTAAATTACTGGGCTGAACCTAAAACAAAAACAACCACTCAGTTTTGAAGTGTTGGATGACGTTTGACAAGTGTACCAAATAAAGGATTATCAGGTATGATAAAGATATAAAAGAGGGAGAATCGTAAGCCACGCAACGAGTTTTTTTTGTTATATATTGTGTTTGTATTCGTAATTCGTATTATGTAATATGTGTAGGTACTAGTCACTATGTATGTAATGATGTTTTGTTATCCTCATTTTTGTGATTACATCTGTTAGGAGTTTTGGACGGTTAAGATAAGTGCTTAACGATTATTACCGATTTTCTTGATTCCATCTAAAGTTTTTCTTACATAATCGTAGCTATTTCATTCGTTACGGCGGAATCAATTCAATCACTTTAATACCGTGTTTAATAACACATTGTTTCTTTCGCAAAATAATGAACATTGGATTATTTTGGTCTTTATCTCCAGAGAACACATTGTTTTCTGTGGTTTATGATCAATGGTTTACGGAAATTGGCAAATAAAAATTGTGACGTAAATGAACGGTTTTATTTGTCATTATTTTTATCAATACTCTTGTTAGCTTTGGCGTGTATTGTGTAATTTTTTTTATGAAAATTTTAAATCTAAAAATTCCATGGCAACAAAAGTGGCGATGAACACAACCAGAACCCAAGAACTAAAGGTATTGTAATTAATAAATTTAAAAGCTCCGAGGTTAATTGATGGACCACCATATTATACAAAATGATTCTGAATGCACCTCAATTTATTATTCAGGTTGGGCTAGGCTTTTGTTTATTTAGTATTCACTGGCAGTTGGAAGATATTTTTTTTTGTTTCATTTAGGTGTGTTTTTAATTAATAACCAATAACATTGGTTATTATATTATTAAAATGTCAACAATATTTAGACATTTTATTAAAATAATGTTTATAGTTGTTATTATGTTAACTATTTGTACTTAACTAATTTTATTATTTAACTAAAAATTAAGTTTTGTTTACAGTTTCCAATATTATTTGAAACGGAAAATGATTTGTTTATTTTTATAAACCTACGTATCTATGTATTAAAAACCATTAACTGTGCTTAAAAGTTATTAATGTAAAATAATTAATCATTTAAAAAATTAGTAGGTAGTTTTAATAATCAAAATGTGATTTATATAATAATTAGTAATTACATACACATTTACTAACAGTTTAGAATCAGTTTTATAATTGTACTTCAATATATTATGTGTTAATTAATTAAATAAAATTAATTTGTTAGAGTATAACTGGTGTGAGCCCATAAGTAAAAGATGGGTTACCGAATACTCTAGTTCATTATGCATGTCAGCAAATCTTTCCGGTACATCCAACTATTTTTCCTCATAAATTTTTAGAATTCTATTGTATTTGTACTCAAACTATACTATCTACTATTGGGCTTCAGCCCGTTTTATTCTATTCTACTGAATAAATTCTTATTATTATTATTTTTTATGCTTTTACTTAATTTAAAAAATGAATAATAGGCATTCTTTTGGAATACATTTCTTCACATTTTTTCTTGATGCTACAATTACACATTATTTTCACAGTTTATTTTAAATTCAAATATATAAGTTAAATTTCTAATTCAATTTATTTGGGCTTGTATAAGATTAATACATTTAAATTATAGAGGTTCTGGTGAAAAATATTCATCATATCATGTTGAATGTTTACCGCGCTATAGTTTTTGATTTATCAAAGGGACATGAAATATATGTATTTTCTTCAAATTATAGAAGTTTTCTCAGGGAATCAAAGGTTAAGTTTATAGAGGTTTTCAAAATATCAAGAATCTACCTTATTGCCCTTTTTTTATTCTTAATGAAATAAAAACATTTTGAATTGTATTCATGTATTTAATGAGTCAATAATATAAATTAATAATTTTAGTGTTCATATTTATTAGTATAATAATATATTATTTTTAGTGTGTTTATTTTATCTTTTTTTTCTGCTTATTCTGATGAAAAAAATTAAATTTATTTGATATAATGATATTTATTGAGTTTGTTTGTGTAAGTGAAAAAAGAAGGCTGTAATACAAAACTAATGTATAATAGTTAATAATATCAAATTTAATACATTCTGTAGTGTTTTAATTATATCATATTATATTATTATATGATTTAAGTTAATCCTCAAAAAAAAAATCTAGATTCTTGGATTTTAATTTAATTTTTAAAAATTATATTTATGCATTTTGGATAACATAAAATGTTTTTTTTATTAGACACTTGTATATTTTATCCTAAATGATCAGATATGTTGCATAAATAGTATTATAGAATATGAACTGTTAATAAAAAATAATGCATATAAATACTAGTACTAATAATATATGCTTATTATTCAAAGTATATTGTCATAAAAAAACTAGTATTGTTATAGAGTTAAGTATCTTAATGGACATTAATAGTGAAATTGTCTTATTAAATATACTTGTTGTTAGATTTGGTTTATTACTTAGTTGTAAAACCTAAAATCTATTTGTTTTAATGTTTTTAATTATTGGCAAGTTTAACATTTTAGTATATTGCAAACATGGTCCTACAACAACTGTTTAATATCAGTTTAACAATTAGTTATATTATGAATTTATCAAAATCTTCAAGATATTACGATTCAGTAAATAAACAAAGTTTAACAAAAAAGAAAATTAGAATTTTGATTTAATAAAATAATTTATCTTACACTTTGGATGTATTAAAAACATATTTATTCCATTTGTTGTGTATTTGTAATTGATTGATATCATCGTTTAATAAGTCATCAACACTCAATGAAATATTAAATTCTACTGAATGATTGTATGTTAGTAATGCAAATGTGAAATAAATCTATTAAAAAGAAAAAGTTCTAGTTTTTGGTTTCAATTATTTAAATGCTGTAAATTATAATTTTATAGTTAATTATCCTTTTTTTTTTTTATCTATAGTATGTATTCAGTTATATGAACGTGAATTCTATTGGGTAGTCCCCTATGACTGCACTGCATTTTAAGTTATGGTTATTAAGTCAATCATTTAATATTTTGTTTTAAATTTATGCATTGTGGAAATTATTTATATTAATTAATTTTATGCATTTAATTTATTCATATTATATGTGTAACAAAATTTAAAAAAAAAATACTTATATAATTTTACCTAATTAAAAAACATGTATTATACATCTAAGTTTTCCTCATGATTTTCTTGCCTAGATATTACCATATATTTGGTTTTTCCTTCGTTTATTTGTAATCCAATGTCTTTGCTGTTTATTATTAGTTCTTTGATTCTTGCTTTAACTTCTTGACTGTCTGATCTCAATATGATAATATCATCTGCGTACGCTAGTACTCCGCATTGTCTTCTGTTCTCTCCCAAGTTTACCCCACCATATTTTTTCTGAGTTTTTCTAACTACCATTTCTAATGCTATATTAAAGAGTATTGGGGATAGGGCATCTCCCTGT
>JAIPRK010000899.1:55443-117703 GCA_025469195.1 Chaitophorus viminalis
TCTCCCTTCGCCCAAACAACTGTCCACCAGTCAAACTTTGCAACCAATTATTACCTCAAACCAACCAAGTTAAATACTTGGGACTCATTTTCGACAAACGATTAACTTGGAAAGATCACATATTTGATAAAAGAAAGAAACTTAACTCCAGATTACATTTACTACGCCCTCTCTTACAATCAAATTTAAACTTAAAACTCAAAATCCTTATTTACAAAATGTTGATCTTCCCTCTTTGGTACTATGGTATCCAAATTTGGGGTAATGCCGCTCCAAGTAACATACAAAAAATTCAATATTTTCAATCCATCTGCCTTACAGAATCCATTACAAAATCCCCCTGGTATGTAAGTAACAAAACCCTACACTCAGACCTGAAAATAAATTACGTAAACCAAGTCATTAAAACTGCTTACCAAAAACTCCACAAAAAATTTAGCTCCCATAGTAACCCTAACATTAGTTATCTTGCTTCTCAACACATCCCAGACAACCCCCCACGAAGACTTAAACGAAAATGGGTTAGAGACCTCCTCCATTAATAAATACTCAAATAGGTAGCTTCATTGGGAGCCCTCCTACATCATGTCACTTTCATGTTACGTAAATCTCATCATCACTAATACTTGTTGTGCATATTATTGTATAGTTGTATATTTTCTTAATAAAAAAAATAAAAAAAAAAAAAACTTCTTTTTAAATAATAAAATGTATTCGTATGTCAAAATGGTTAACACTATATTTATTATAAATAACACCAAATATTATCAGTTTATAAGAAAAATTTGAGAATCAAGATTACATTCAGAGATCATTTTCGAAATCCATTATATTAGATAAATATTATAATAAGTGATATAGGTAACATTGGAAACTCTTTAAATGAAAAATAATAATATTAATGGAACTAGAGTTTTTCTTCAAATCACACTTTTTAATAGTTAATTTTAGTATCTTAGGTAAAATGGCGTTTCGGATCATAGTGCACCAGCAAGCATCACTGATGACGGTAATATTCTAATATTCTATATCAAATACATATTACTCATCTAAATTAATCCAATCATACCGACGTTATTTAATTATTACGATTTTATTTTATTTTATTATTTTAAAAACAGTGAATTGTAATAATGCTTACAGTAAAATATTTACTAAATGTTTAAAATCAAATTTTATAAGTCCCAATATCTAATGGTATCATTGCATTAATGTAGAAAATGTACCCAATAATAACAGTAGGTAATAATTAATATTCTATGAGTTTTGACTTAAAAGTTTAAAATAAATAAAATCAAAATCATTTGCAATGTTGGTTACACTAATCTGTTATCAATTACCTATAAAACAATCAAAAGGAAGCCTAATACAATAATATGTTTACATCACATAATCATAATATGTAAATAATTTTACTATCTACTAATCAATCAAACCGACAGTTGAAATGGTAAATCTAATGTCTACATTTGTACCAAATTTGAAGTCAATTTATTCATATTTTTAATTTTTTCAGTAATTTGCAGACCACGCTCTTTTTGTCCTTGACTTTTAAATATTCAGTCATAAGTGATGCATTTAATTAATAATTAACTTATCCATACTTGCCCACCTCCCACAGTCCCACCATAAAATATTCAATATTGACTTTTTTTAATCCACGTTTTGAAATATTTTAAATGCAGACATTCAGTACATGATTGTCTTAATATTAACTATGTACTCACATAAAATTTAAAATTATAATAGTTTAAATTGATTTGGTTTTTTTTTTAAATAAGCAAACAATAAATAATAATAGTAAATTCACATAAAATAAAAACATACCAATTAACATTTGTTGTTAAGGTTTTAAAGATTTTTATTAGGCATAAAATTACAACGATGATATACAAATTAGAATTTATTAAACTTAGCACTCTTTTTACGAATCTTGTCCTTTTTAACTGGTTTTCTGCCATTCTTTTGTCTGCGGTGCTCTTTAATGATTCTTTGTTTCAGAATGTGTTTGGTGTCCAATTTCAGACGGTGTTCAGATTCTTTTTCTCGTAATTTAGCATTATGTCGTCCCCAACGAGTGTCTAATCTGAACCGGAACACTAATGAAAACAATATAAATATTAACATTATGTAGCAAGATGTAAAGCATTAAAAGAAATTTAGTTATCATTCAGTATTTCTTATGTAACATTTTTAACTAGATAAAAGTAAGTACTAACTATAAATTAAAAAAATTTATCCTAAATAAGAAAAAAGCTACCACTTAATATTTTTTGATAAGCAGAATACATTTATAGAACCAGTTGCTTTTATAATACAATGTTAATTGTAATGGGACATTCACATTTTTAATGGGATATTCACATTAATAACTTAACAAATATAGTTAGAAAATGTATTTATATTTTTTACGATGTTAGGTTCATTTTTAATATTAATATAAAACGTCTACTATTCTTATCCCTAGTTCAATCAATTGTTACTTATGGGATATGTATCTGGGGACAAGCATACGACTCACATTCTTATCGATTAACAATCACACTAAATAGATTAATAAAATTTTTATTATTGAAACCTACGTATTACTGCAATAACAGTGCTTATTTAGAGCTTAACGTTTTATGTATTTATCAATTATATTGAAGGCATACACTATTACGCTTTTACAAGTTTAAACATAATCTAACCAAGGTGAATCACTCATATAATACTCGTTACAAAGAAAATATTAACATTTGTGTTCCTACTTTTAAAAAACAAATTGGTCTAAAAAGCTCTATATCCACAGCTACTCAAATATGTAGACAGCTTACTATTAATATTTATAACTTTAAGAATGTTTGTATATTTAAATCATTTCTTAAGACTCTAGATTTCACGAAAATTGATTTGCTATAACAAAGTTAAAAATTATTAAAGATACCTATTATTATATTCTTTGTTTAATCATTAAATATACCTATTATTATACTCTTTGTTTAAATTATCTAATTGATTTATTATTATTATAGTTATTTTTTATTGATTGTATGAGTTCAAACTTACATACCTCCCAAAACAAGCTATGCTTAAAGGGGAGTTGCAAACATGTAGCTAGTATTTATAATTATAATTGTAAACTTGATTTATTTGCTTAAGTGTATATTACATTACATTAAAAAATTTAATTTTTTATTCGACTTAAATACACATTACCTGTATTTATAGTTACATTTTTTGGGTAAATAAAACTTAAAACTTAAGTAACTTTCAACTACACTTATATTAATAATGGATTTATTAATGTGTGAACAGAAAGACATCATCTAGTTTCTAGTGAAGTTAAAGATATGTTTAACATAGTACACAATTCAGAGATTAACTAACAACCATATTATAATAAATTTAAATTGAAAAGAGGCTTCATTGGAATTTAAATATCAATTATCTAAGCCCGGGGTCACCAACCAGTCAATCTTTCTAGGCTTTTAGGTTGAACATTTTAAATATTGATTTTACCATTATTGTCAATTGTGTAATAAGTAATTGGACAGTGTGGATATTATTATTATGAAGAAATAATAAATTATTATTTTTTAGAACTGGGACACCTTTTTTTTTCTTATCAAAACAAATTTCTAAATGATCAAAAATCTAAATTAGCCTGTATGTCGATCACCAGGGACTTAAAATGTCAAATGAAGATAACTTGTTTGAAAAGGTTAGCAACCTTCGATCTAAACTAATATAATATGTTAGATAATGATTAGTCACTTTTAAAAGTTATTAATTTATAATTAATAATAACAAATGTAATAAAAATCTATTTTAACCATCAAAATATCTGTAACTAATATCATTATGAATTCTAGCAATATTATTGCTTTTAAAATTTATTAAATAATCATTGCAAACTTACATGGTGCTATTTTCTTTTCTTCTTCTTCATTATGCTCTTCAGATGCAGAATTCTTTAATTTTGACTTTTCTTGCCATTTTTCATACCGGTCACTTTTGTACGTAATCGGTATCCAATGTCCAGACTCAGATTTGATTTTTTTCACTTGTTTCTTTTCAAGACTCTGTGCACTCACATATTTATGACTCACTGGATCCCATTTACGTTTATTTGAACGCTGTTGAGCTAGTGACTGTTCTGAGTCACCCATTAAATCTAATATTCCATCAGTTGATTTCAATTCATCAATAGCCAATCTAAAAGAAATATATATATTAAAAATGTTGAGTACAATATGAAATTAAATAATTATTAATTAATCATTTACCCCTCTTCTGTGTAAGCATCAGCTGGTTTATATGGTATAAAATGTTCAGATTTAACAGGTGGTTTAGGTTTTTGTTTTTGTTTTGGTTTCTGCTTCTTTTTTTGACCAGTCACTCTTGGTCTTTGTGTAATGATGTCATTAAATGTTTCATTAATTTCAGTTTGATCGCTTGATGGTAAATCAACTTTTTTCAATCTTACTCCAGCAGTATCACTAAGTTGTTCACGCTTTTTCCTATGATAGTTAATAACACTGGGCAAATTTCTTTCTCGTAACAGTTTCATCTGAATTGACTGAATGGAGTTTGTAGACTGGCCCATCTCAAAAACGGTCTACAAGAGAAGATTATAATTAATATGTGATAAAGATTTTTGTTAAAAGTTTAAATAAAAAACAACAGCACAAATATTCAATTTTAACATTTACTTAATGCAAAGTATTAGCAAATAATAACATACAGTATCTGGTCTAAAGTTCTTAATACGGCTAACAAAGTCTATTCTTCCCATATCTGAAGCAATAATTTTATGAAACATGGGATGTTCTGCAATAACTGTTAAGTCAATTTTTTTTGCCCTTTGAACACTATCAACTGATGCTCCAGGCCTTGACTTGATGTAATTTTTATAACCATTAGTACAAGTCTTTTGAGAATTTATCTAACACAACAATAAAATATGTTTACTTATTAACAATTTATCCAAAGTATAATCTATGTATTACTTAATTATACTTACCACATCAATAGATGACGTATACCAATTTGTCAATTGTCCCAGTTCTTCTTCCAGTAACAATTGAGGAACAATACCAAAAAGCCCGTCAGTATCGTCATATGATTTAGGAGTTTCCAGCACAGGGCTAAATGGACGACCCAAGAACAAATGTAGATCCAATAAGTAACACAATTCATCACGCGTCACTAAACTGTATGCTTGTCCTGTTTTTCCAGCTCTAGCACATCGTCCTAAGGAAAAAATATTAGTTAAACTAATGATGGATGATAAACACTGGTGGGTGAATTAAGTAACTTAATAATTAACTAACCAACTCTATGAACAAATAACTTAGATTTTGCTGGGAATGTATAATTAATAACAACATCCAACTGTGGAATATCTATACCACGAGCAGCTATATCTGTTGTAATAAGCGTCCGAACACTGCCTGTTTGAAATTTGCTTGCATTTACTTTTCTGGCTGTTGGATCCAAATCAGAGTATATGAATGTATTTGATATATCGTTAAAATCCAAAAGCTAAAGTATACAAATATAATGTATACAAAATAAACATACATATTCATAAATACGGATAATTCAACTATAAATCTTGATAAAAATAATTTTAACAAATAAAGAAGTAAACTATGAAACTCAACTATTTCAGATAAGATTACTTACTAAATGAATGAAGTCCACATGATGTTTGGTTGGAGCAAAAATTATAGTCATAGAGTCTGGTTTGATGACATATTTTAAAAGACATAATAGAGCACCATCTCGTTCTTCAGGTCGCACAGAAAGAAATCCTAATCCTAAAGTATCAGGGACTTTTGATTCTACATCTAATCTAAAATTTAAAACTTTGATTTAAATAGGTTTATTTAGTATGTAATAATAAAATACTATGTTATTATTTGTTTTTGAAATTAGAAAATAGTTTAAACATTACTCTATTTTTCCAATTATATCAATGGTGGTAAGGCCAAGTAACGTAACCCACAAAAATGAAATTTTACAAGAGAGACTATAATCTTATTAGTTTTATTAAAAATTATCCAAGAAAGCTAAAATTTAATTGGTTTATTGTTGAATGCGTATTTCAACAAATAATTATACAATTAAAAGTTAGAAATGATTTTTTAAATTAGTTACTATGCATCAAAGTGAGGGAAGTTGAGGGTTACAGTATTTGACCTAGATTGGTATTTGAAATGGTGGGTTACGTTATGAGCTTTTTTGGGTTACATTATTTGTACATCACAAATAACATTTTATTCACTCTGTTGCGACGCATAATGAGATCTTTCCTAAACTATAATAATATTAATTTATTTTTTAACATCAATATGTTATTATTAAAATATAAATGCATTTTTTTTTTTTTTTGAAAGCATTCTTTTTGATAATGAAATTAGGTACTGATAAAACGATTGTAGACACAGGCTTAGACAGTACTATCTTCATCCGTGATTATAGAAAACGATGCATAACGTTCCATCAATCGAAAATGTAATCATTTTTGCAATTATGACTTTTCGATTTAATATGAAATTTAATATTTAGTAATAGATAATACTATTATCGTAAGAGGGTTACGTTAGTTGGCATCAATATATTGTAAAACAAATAAAATGATGATGGTTACAGTGAGGGTTACATCAATTGATTGGAACTGTTAACAATTATTGTGGGTTATGTTGTGGCTTACATTACTTGACCATATGTTCCTTTGAGGGTTACACTAATCATAAATGACTAAAACCTGAATTTACCATTGGAAAAAATGATTTGAGGATTACATTACTTGGTTAAAAACGTGTATTTACATGTGTTCTATTTTTATCGTTATCAGTTAAAACCTTGATTTTGATTAAGTTGAGGGTTACATTACTTAGCCTTACCACCATCGATATATAATATTCTAAAATAATTAGGAAAAAACCATTCCAAAAAACACATAATAGGATATTGATAAATAAAAATGATTCTCTTAAGATATCTCACAGCTTTAATTTATTAATTTCAAAATCTAATGATGCTAAATAATTTAACTTCACATGAGCTATTCTATTGTGTTCATCAATATTAAGCTGATATATTATAAATTTACCTTATAAGAACTGGATCAGAAAGTCCTGCTCGAGCAAACTGTACTAAAACTTTTGGTAAAGTAGCTGAAAACAATAATGTTTGTCTAGTCTCTGGAAGACGAGCAATAATTTCATTTAACTGTTCACCAAAACCCATTTCAAAAAGCCTAAAAATTTACCATAATCAAATAAAATACAAAAATAATAAAGAAATAGATAATTTTATATGACTCACCTATCTGCTTCATCAAAAACAACATACTGAATGTTGGGCAATTTTAAAGACATTTCTACACATAAATGTAAAAATCGACCAGGAGTTGCTACAACAATATCTGGAGCACTGTGCATTATACTAAACTGGGCTTCCATTGGATCACCTCCTAATACTACAGCAGATTTTAAATTGGTAAATTTTCCTATTTCTTTTACAAACTTCAATGTCTGAAACATAATTAGATGTTATTATTTAATAATTTAATATTAATGTTTTAAGATGTAAATACAATTTCTAAGTATTGCAATACCATGATCAATATTTCATTTCTCAAGTACAAAAACATAAAAATTAGTAAAAAAAAAGAGTATTTTTATATAATAAAATGTCAGTAATTTGAACTAATTGGAACTTTGGGTGCAGATAATCAATTTGAGCGGATATTCAATGATTAAAAAATTCAATTAACACATATTGTTCAGAAAATATTGGCCCTGATATGGAATCACTTAAATTTCTGAATTACATAAACAACAAAAGAGAGTTTCTATAAACTTAACATTCGTCCTATTTTTCTAGAACTTTACTTGCCATACACTGAGATTATAATAATGAATAATGGACATACAGATAATCAACGCTCTACTATACATGCATTAATTATATAGATTAGATTCATTTTTAAGAAACAATTTTTTTCATAGAATTTATACTTTTTAGGCAAGGTGAACACTTAAAAAATAATTTATAAAGAAAACGTTTTACCATTCAAATTGGTTAACTTTAGTTCATTTTCTATGTAGCAATAATAAAATCGATAAATACATTTTTTGATTATTTTTCAAATCCAGTAATTTTTTTGTTATAGTGCACAATTAATAAATATAAAATAAAACTTAGTATGATAAGTTACTATCCGACAATAATATTATGATAATAATAAACAAAACAAAAGCAATACCTGAACAGCAAGTTCACGAGTTGGTGATAAAATTAAAGCACGAATTCCCCTGTGGCCATTTACAGAATGTTGAGTTAACTTTTCAAACATTGGAATCAAAAAACAAGCAGTTTTTCCACTACCAGTTCGAGCCATAGCAACAACATCACGATTCTCTAAAGCAATCGGAATAGTCTAAAACAATATCAATACTCATTAGCTAGAAATATGTTCAAATAAAACAAAAACAACTATAATGTAATCATATATTAAGCTGTACTTTTCTTTGTATTGGGGTGGGCACTTTGTAACCTCTTTTAAGTACGCCCTTTAATACAGGAAAACTCAATCCCATAGCTTGGAAACCTCCTGATCTTTTGCCATTCTTTTGTTTTACTTCAGGTTTTGATTGGGCTGTGTCACTGAAACCAACTATCGTATCGTCGTCCATTTCTATACATATTAAAATCAAAAGAATATACAAAAATTAGACACGTAAAAAAAAAGCAACAATAAGGTAATTTGCCTTATTTGTATTATTACCAGTACGTAATAAATCACTTAAATTAAATAGATTAAAATGCGGTTTGATAATAACTAATGAACATTTTAAAACTAAAATGGTTTTTATTTAGAAAAGAAAAACTTACTCCGAGTCCGAGTGAACTTCAAAAGTAAATATTACTTTTGAGTTTGTTTTTACTAATTATATAGTAATTTGTTGTTGCCAAAACCACGTGCCAACTGATAATAGGTTATCGGTATCATTGATATTATTTGATAATGATTTATTTTTTTGTAAATGTAGTTGAAGATAATTTATATTTTAAACCGTGGTTATGATGAATGTACTATCTACAGCCGTGATAATATTTAAATTGGTAAACACGTGATAAAATTTAATTCATAGTGAAATGAAATCCTGATGGAACATTTTAATTTAAAATGTTAAGTTTCGACTGTTTTAAGTTTCCCTATATCGAACAATAAGGATTCAATTTTTTAAACTCTAATGATTTTAGCTATTCATAAAATCATTCCAAAACAATCAGTCACCAAGTACGTTTAGCAAAACTTATGCCTGGATATGGAAAACTCTTGAATAAAGTAAAATATATTTTTACGTTTATTATAAAATAAGTAACTTTTACTTTTTACTTAGTTCAGTAATATCGTATAGGTACATCACACACTTATTAAATTTAATATTTATTTTTCATTTTATAATTAATTATTATGTCAAATGCATCTTAATAATTAAGAAAAAAAAGTAATTGAAATTTGGATTTATCGGTGTTATAATATATAATTTCATGTACAATTCATTTTTAACATGTGTTATTAACGAATATATATACTCCTTAAGTATATAAAATGTTACTACCTACTCATTTTCAACAAAATAAAACAAAGTTGTATTTGTAAAAAATATTTGATTAAAATTAGTTGTTTTTATATTTATTCTATAATCTAATAACTAATAAATTCAAACTTATACTTTCCAGGTTGGAAATAAAAATAGGATGTCTTAAACGTGGTACAACTCTTTGAGAAAACATGAAAAGTCCAACCTTGTTTACTATCAGCTTATCATTACTGGCTATACGATTATTTCATCTGTACACTGTTTGTTCATGGTATGTCCCGGATGAATATTGGCAGTCATTAGAAATAGCTCATAGTATTACTTTTGGTTACGGATATCGTACTTGGGAATGGATAATTGGTATTAGAAGCTATATATCTGTGTCATGGATAATAATAGTATATAGCATATTAAAGTTTTTTTCGTTGGATACTTTAACACTTATAGTATGGAGTCCACGCTTCTTACAAACAATTTTTTCCACATTTTCTGATTATTGTTTTGTACGCTGGACACAAAAATATTCTACATGTTCAAATATATTTTGGCCATGCATATGCTATATGTCATGTCCCTTTTTGGCTTATTGTTCAACACGAACATTAGTGAATACTATAGAAACCAACTTGACAACTATTGCTTTATATTATTATCCTTGGTCAGTAAAAAATAAAGATGTAAAATATTTATGGATTGTTGCACTTGTATGTATTATCAGACCTACAGCAATAATAGTGTGGTTACCATTGATTACATTTGATTTTTTCAATCATAAACGTTATTCTGTCTCTAGTATTGCTAACTATATTTTTATTGGTTTTACATCACTCTCTTTTTCTATTATATTAGATAGTTACTTTCATGGATCTTTTGTTGTTACTCAGTGGAATTTTTTGTACTACAATATTTTTAAAAAAGTGAATGCTCATTATTCAGTAGAACCATGGTATTGGTATTTTGTCAGTGGTCTACCATCTGTACTAGGACCTATATTTTTCATATTTATTTATACATTAGTTAAAAAATTAAGACATTTCAATATTAATGATATGAATTTCAAATTGGTATTCACTGTATTGTGGACTTTATTAGTGTTCAGTTTGATAGCCCATAAAGAGCAAAGATTTTTATTGCCATTACTTCCAATGATTTTCTTTGTGACATTTCAAAATATCTTTTTGATTTGCAAACAATTTATAAGATTAGCAAGTCTAACTGTTATTATCAATACCATTATATTGATTTACTTAGGGCGATATCATCAAATAGGGTCGACTAGTATTATGTCAAAATTAGCTACTATACCAAAGAATTCAACTTTATTATTTCTAATGCCCTGCCATTCAACTCCACTTTATAGTCATCTTCATTTTAATATAACTACAAGAATTTTAACATGTGAGCCAAACCTTCATGATACCCCAAATTATATTGATGAAGCAGATATATTTTTTGAAAATCCAAATATATGGTTGGAAGAGTCATATACATCTAAGATAGATACAAAATTGCCAACGCATATAATTATGTTTGACCAATTAACAAAACAACTACAAACATTTTTGAAAAAAGGAAATTATAAGAAGACTGTATCAATGTTCCACTCGGATTTTCCTTCTGCCAGAACAGGGCGGTATATTTATGTATATTCGAATACACAGTATTCAAATGGAAATAATTAATTTTAAAATAATTTTCAGTAGAATAAATACTTTTGTGTTATTATCATTAATTTTATAATTTAATATACATTAATTGTTTTCTATAAATTATATTATATTGTTATATTTTTATTAATCATAATTCATAATGATATCTTTGTTAAATATTTTACATTTTTTCATTTTTGAGTTATTAGTTTTTGAAAGACTGTTTTATGATATTATATTGAATTGAATTGAACACTTATAAAAAATGTTTAATTTTGCTCTTAATTATTTTTAAATTATTTAATTTAATATCATATCATCAATATTAACCATTTCTGGTCTATCTATATTTTTTAAATACAGTACAATAATATTTAAAATATTATATAAAAATGATATTCATCAATCATTAATGACAATTTTCAAACAAATTGCAATCAAAAAAAAATAGTTATTGGAGGCTGGAGTGTACGATAAAATAAAACTTTTTAATTAGTGCAGGGAATAATCAAATCATTTTGATAGTCAAAATTAGTATTGAGTTGAATTGAATGAATTATATATTTAATTATTTTATATTGGTTATCGAATTTAAAATAACATATATTAATAGAATATTATTAATCATTAAGCCCGTTGCATAACAAAATAAAATAAAAATAGATCAATGGAACTTTGAAAAAAAAGCCTACCAAAATATGAACATTAAAGATTTACTTGAATATGGCAAAATATTTTTGCCTTCTATTACAATTTATTTAAAATTGCATTAAAAATTTTTCTATCATTACCAGCCACAAGTTGTACAGCAAAATGAACATTTAGTGCTTTACGAAAAATGAAGACTTGGCTTCGGTCAACGACGGCCGAAGACCGATTAAATGGGTTATGCTTATGTATGTTTAACGTTTATTGGAAAACAGTGTATAGTAGGAAAGAAACATTCATCGAACAGTTGATTACACAAGGTTTAAGGTTTTCTATAGAACAACCGCGAAGAATTCAGTTTTTATTGAATGAATATAATTACAATCGCATAAGTATAACGTTTTTTTTTATTGAACAACTAATAAACTATTTTTTCAAATAATATACTTTTTGGTGTTAAATCCCATTATGTGGTTCCCTGATAAATTTCCTTCGGCACCCATGGTACCTAATATATATATATTCAATATTGTTGGCACGATTATTATATACTGTGGCACCACGCCGGCACGGTCTTAATGAAAGCAGCAAAACAATTTGTTGGTGAGTTACATTGACCTTGGAAAGTATATCGAGATCGACATCCTAAATAAATTGTAGGTACTGTAATTTATTATCACAGAAATGTTATTTAATTAAGACATTCAGGTTTGATCTCGTCTGATATTTTGTGCCATGTGATTGCCACGTAATTTTTTTGAATAAATGAAAACATTTTTTTTTTTTTTAAATAAGTATTGTTGTACTAGATAACACAGAATGGAATAATAATTAGTTGACATTTTATCATTTTACAATAATCTTATGTATATAATGTTTACTATCTTAAAACAATCCTATGTATATTGAATTGTATACTGTGTTTTAGCAACCCATAAGGTGGGCAGTCCACTCGGCACTCAATAAAGTTGTTATATATTATATATATATACAATAAATTAATAATAATATACCATAGTAGATAGCACGATTTAAGATATATCTTAAATCGTGGTAAATGGACAGATGGTACACTATACACTACTTAGTAATAAATAATAATTCTAATTTTATGTTGATGCCGTGCATGTATATCGTAGTGGCGGGTTATTTTGTATATTTTCTATAAACTCTTTGATACCGATTTAGAATTACTTTTTTGTATCAAACATAACCAAAAAACATAAATATTGATAACATTATGAACACTTTTCAGTGATTAAAGTTCTCAACAACTTCAACCTCTGCTTATTCATTATTCAATGAAAATAATATCGTGAATTATTATTTATTATTTCATAATTTTATGAAATAATTGTTAACTTAATTCTTCAAATACTTAATCAACGTAAGTAAAATATGTTTATTTTTATCAAAATTATATTTTTACTATCAACATTATAACATACAATTGTAAACTTTAAAGTCTTAATCACATATTTTTCTAAATATATTGCTTTCAATAATTAGTAATTATTTATTATTATGTTATGTTAGAAATTAGATTCTATAGATCTAGAATCTATTATCTGTCCCATGTACGAAAATTGCCTTTTAATGTTTTAATTAATCAATTCTATATATAATTATAATTTCAATATTATTTATCTTACAGTTTATAACATTTAGTTATTATTATATTATTCTTTAGTGATATTGATTCTTGATTCATGTTGAAATTGAAAATTGTTTTCATTGCAATTAGTGACTAATTCAGTGTATAAAATGATTATAATTTTATCATTGTATAAATAGTATTTATTTACTTTTTTTAAAATACTTCTTTTAACCATATATTGTATAATTTATTTTTTAGTTCATTTTAACCTTTTTTGATTGTATTTGCTTGTGTGAAAACTACTTTATGTAGTTACTAAAATCAAAATTTAAAAATTGATATATATATATATTTTTTTTTTTTTTTTCGATTAATATTTTATAATTACAGGAAAATGTCAACTTTTTGTGGGAAGTTAGAAGAAAAAGAATTGGCATTCATTGTAATTGATTGTTTTGAATCTCACTTATTGAGTTGCTCTACATTTATGTTGTCACATTTTCACCAAGATCATATGCGTGGCATTTGCAATAGTAATTTCCAAAATGCTTTCATTAACATTTTAAATAACATTGTCCTTTATGCATCACCACTTGCAATAACATATTTGAAACGAAAAAAAACTATAAATCTTTCAGAGGACAAACTTATACCATTAGAGATTGGTGTTCTACACTTGATCAATGTACATTCTAAGCATTACGAATATATTTGTGTTACATTATTACCTGCTGAACACTGTCCAGGTTCTGTAATGTTTATTATTGAAGCCAATCAATACAGAATATTATATACAGGAGATTTCCGAATTCATCCGAATGATTTTAAACTATTGAAACCTTTATTAAATGAAAAAGATGGATATAATAGCCCAAAAAGAGTATCATCAATGTATTCAGATACTACATTTGCGTCCAAAAATTATTTCGAATTTCCTTCGAGAAAAGAAAGTAGTACCAACTTAATAAAAGTAATTGAGGATTGATTATTTAAGGATCCTAGTTACAAAATATGTCTGTGGATGCCTGGATATGTAGGCATAGAATATGCTATAGTAGAAGTTGCTAAACATTTCAAAAAAACTATTCATGTGCATAAAAAAAAGTATGATGAATTATACAGCTCAATAGCAGACTTGGACAACTATGTAACTCCAATTCTAACTGATAACAGAATACATGCATGTTCTAAGTTAGAATGTGATACTGATAGTGTTAACTGTATGAAATTAAATAAGACCGTTAAATGTATTCAACTTAATGCTCTAACATTTACTGCTGATGTAATAATGACTAGTGGCTATGTTATTGTTAAAAACAACATCACTAGAGTGTGCTACTCCAGTCACGCTATCTGTAAAGAATTAAGAGAAATTATTAAATTCTTAAAACCCGAGAAATTATATTTTAATGTAATGGTGAAACAAACTTACAAAGAAATTTATGATATTTTAACTGAGAACAACTGGGCACCTAGAATATTAAAAGAAGATTATGAAGAAAGCACAAATATAGTTTTAAAGTTATCCGATACTTATAAATTCAATCCTCTCGTAAAGAATAAAAAAAACAAGGAGTATTCAAAAGACCACGACTTGAGTCTCCAGAAAGAGATTAAATTTGAAATCTTGTATTCAATATGTTATCTTTTTGTTTATTATCATTATTATTTTTTTCATACAATAACACTGTGAATACCTCATTTTTATATAAAATAAAAATAAATTTATTAATTTAACTTTATTGATATTAATGGTATCTTTAATATGTTAAGAACCCACGTTCCAAGTAAATAAAGCTGATAAATATTTCTTTGTAATTAATATTGTCTTTATTTCAGGTGATTTAAAAATTTTTTATTAAGTACCATGGAAGAATTTGGAAGGGAACCATGTCCAACTAGAATATTAGAAGATCTTGGTGGTGCTTTTGCTATGGGCCTTATCGGCGGAGGTATTTTTCAAGGCATTAAAGGTTTTCGTAATGCTCCCACTGGATTTAATAGACGTTTTAATGTAAGTTTTTATTATGGTTTATAATTATTATATAGAATTTAAAAATATTTAAAACATACTCTCTTTACTAATTGACTCACATTATTAGTACTTTGTCATGTTGATTAGTAAGATAAGTGTACTAAGTCCACTTTAATGCTTATACAATACACTTGGTACTTACAATTACTATGGACTGTGTCAACAAAGCAATTTAAATATTTTTTAAAATAAATATTAAATTGCATAATTATGCATTAATATTTTTAGAATTAAAATATAATTTATAGTTTTATTAAAATAATATTTCTAAAAATATTTAATTAGATATATTATTCTAGTATAACTTGAGTAATTCCATATTAAGTATGCTGAAATCTATGTTCACAGTTGCTCCCATTTATTTTATTGATATATTATTCATGAAAAAATTTAATTTTGATTCAATATTTCTTATTAGTATTTTCTAATTGATTTTCTTAAAATAGCATCTGAGAAAAGCTAATCAAACTAATAAGTATAGTATTATATAAGTATATTTATAACAAATATTTTTTTTCTTGTGGATCTTATGATTTCTAATTTAATTATTTATAATATTTTATACATTTACCAAATTACTTTATATTTAACTTGTACTTGTATTTTTTAGGGAGCTTTCCATTCTATAGCTACCAAAGCACCCAATATAGGGGGCAGTTTTGCTGTGTGGGGAGGTTTATTTTCAACCATTGATTGTTCACTAGTAGCAATTAGAAAAAAAGAAGATCCTTGGAATTCTATTGCCAGTGGTGCTTTAACTGGTGGTATATTAGCAGCACGTAATGGAATACCAGCCATGACAGCTAGTGCAGTTTTTGGTGGATTACTCTTGGCTATGATTGAAGGGTTTGGTTTATTTTTCATGCACATGTCAGCCGAACAGTTCAGACCACAGCCACCAGTATTTGAAGATCCTACTAATAATACTAATAATACCAATAATACTAATATGTTTTAGTACATCTGTAAAAAAAGTTTATTGTTCATCTTATAATTTGTAAATAGTTCTTAAAAAAATAGAAAAATATACTAGACAAACTGTATGATTAATTTATATGTATCCCTTTTATCACCAATTTATGTTTTATTCAATTCAGTTTTTGTTGGATGAATTTCATTGAAAATCATACAAATTGTATAAATTTAACATGATGTTTAATATTTTTCATTTTTTTTGTTATTATTATGTTTATAGAAAACAATATATTATGGAAATACATAATATTATTAAACAAACTATTTAAAATTATTGAAGAATAAAACTAAAAATCTATCTACTGTTAAATATTTAGAAACTATCCTATTTATAGTGGTTTTGCCATACCCAATTTAACTTAAACTTTTAAGTAACTAGTCCAATTATAATTTAATTTCTTAAATGAAAATTAAAAGTTTTATGAAATAAAAGAAAGAAAAAAAATTATTTCCTTTGAAATTGAAAATGAGGTAAGATACCAAGGTGGAGACTGTGAATACGGCTGGTACTCCTGATCGTACTTGTCTCGAAGCCTACATATTCTTCAAGACTTGTGTAGTTAAACCCAACATTTGTCAAAATTTTTCAATGACAAAATTAAACTAGAGCGTATAATACTTTAAAAGTTCTAAAACATTGATTTTAGAAAAGCGTAATGGTAATATGAATAAGAATTTCAACGTTATTGATCTCAAAAGTATACAAATTTAAAGTTATCAATACTTTTATTACCCATATAGACCATATATAGGTACAATGTACTCTGCACAGGGATACCATGTCAAGTGTCATAAAATCAGTTATATTATATGTTATAAAGCAATTTCTCATAAACGTCATCTATTATAAACAATTCTTAAATTGTATAAGTAAAAATTTTGCCCATCGAAATTATTTGTGTTATATTTATCGAGTTAAAATAATTTTTTAACTATAGGTATTATTCCTTATCGTTTTAGTAATATTTTATGTGACCTGGGGCAAATCTAGAAATAAAAGGGGGGGGGGCACTAAAAAATTTTCCTTATAGATATTATTATTTATATCTAAATTAAAATTCACATAATCATCTAATATCTATATTAACACATTGGTATTTTTTTTTGACATCAATTTTTTTTTATTATTCTTATAGTAAGCCTAATTACAATAATTTAATTCTCCTTTCGGTTTAACTAAAAGTATTTAGAATCTCTTCCACGTCAACAACAATATCTTTTTCAATATTAAGTATAATTTCAATTAAACATTTTATATATCCACAATTTTCATTTATTTATTTTTGGTTGGCAGTTGACATTTGAGATACTATAGTTCCAGTTTTTTGTGTACTATTATAATCTAACCATTTAGTCATTGCAGTAAAATGATGGTCACTTAATGCATGTATTTGTAATTTAGTTTTATTGGTTTTTGCATCCTTACATCCACTTATCTAGGTACGTACATAATATATAATATTTAAATAGTTATTTACTATAGGAACTCATAAAAATTAATTTGGTTAACTTGCTTTTTTCCAGTTTCTTAAAAAGCCAATAGTTGTAAATGCTTGTTCTAAATGACCAGAGTATACACCAAATATGCGACATACAAAACAATATACAGCATCTTATTTTAAGCTATATTCTAACCAACTAAATTCATTAAAATACCGTTTCTTATCAGACATCAGTGCTGCATATTTCCCACCAACTATTTTTTAGATTAGCGTGATCACATGGTTCTCGACGTATCAATCTAAATTCGATTATCATTTATCAAATCATTCGTTACACGCGAAAAGTGATATTTCTTTCAAAATTACATTGTAATTTATAATGTGTATCATGTAGTAAAATAATTTGTTTTTGGGGGGACTATAGCAATTTTCAGGGGGGCTAAGCCCCCCATATTTGCGCCTATAGCATAGTACTAGATAAAGCACTGGCACTATGTATTTTTGGGGAATAAAACATTCATCATACATGCCCACATGGTTTTGAAATAATAATAGTAACAAACCTAAAAATACACTTGTATTGCTTACATGAAAAGGTATTAGGTACCAAGGAGTAAGTGCAAAATATTTTTACAGAAGTTAAATAGGTATTTACACGAAAGTACTAGGGCCATATTTAGGGCCACACATTCACCGCTCAACTAGCAAAAAGAGAAAATGGTTTAAATATTAAAAACCACTTTTATAATATGTACATTGTGTGAATGTTAAGATAAGATATATAAACAATCATGTTTTATCATAGGTGCCATTTGGAGGAGGGAACTTAGAGGGACTGAATCCCTTCAAAACTTTTAATTTTTATTGAAGTCTTATTTTTCATTAATTATCTAATATACATAATAAAGTAAACGTTGTTTGAAAAGTTCCTCCAAGCCAAGAACTGAAATAGCGCCTATGGGTCTTACATATATACTTTTAATTACCTAGGTACGTGAATACAAACGTTTAGCCCGTTTAGGATTTATAAAATTAAGAAGTTATGAAGTGTACGTACTTATTCATATAAAGTAAATGTAGGATATTTAACTGTGTTGAGATATTATAATTATTTTTCGAAATGAGGCCTAGTGGCCTAGCGTAAATGGTGATAATGTGTCAATGTGGAATGAAGATATGGGAAGGAGCGCTAAAATAGTCATAGCCCACGGACGTCAAATCTTTAGACACGGCTCTGGAATGTACAAACATTGATTAAATATACTATATTAATAAATATTTAATCAATGGTACAAATATACCTAGTTTAGAAAAAAAAAGAATAAATAAATTTGACCAATCCTCTTTATACCTAGTTTTAGATCTAAACTATCTTGAAAATATGTTTATTAGTTCCTTAATATTTACAGGTATGTCTTTATGAATATTTAAAACTACCAAATGTTAATCTGTTCAAACGCCAAAACGACATTATATTAGCATAGGTTCAGAGACATAAAAGTTTAGAAAAAGTTTTTAAGAGATATAGGAGCAAACATTGTGGTAAGTCGTAAACAGTTTTGACCAAGGCAAACATGCACCTTGGTTCTTTTTTTTTTTTTGGTACGAAAACACGCTTTATAACATAAAGTCATGAACCAATTGTCGCTGAGGTCATTAATTGATAAAATTATGAGTTGTATATAGTATGAAACCATGAACACTATGAATTATAAAATACAGTTATAAGACATACTTATAGATTCTGCCATTTATTAATTTGTTAAATGAACTGAAAATTAAAGTAATATTTTAAGTACTTAAGAGGGAAGCTTCAGTCTCCATAGTCCCTTCCTTGTGTCCACGTGACTACCAGTGTACAGTATCCAATTTGACAGTATCCATATTATATTATTATGTCAATTATTGACATTGAATTGTCTTCATATTGCTTTGAACAGAATAAACGTTGATTAATACCTATCTAATGACTAATATCTTAAATGATTAATGAACTGTATTTGGTGTTATAATAAACATTTATAATTACTTAACTGTAAATTGTTAACATCTACTTAATATGAGTACAGTACGATAATTTAATAAAGAATTTCTTAACTTAGGCGACCGGCGAAACGCGAAAGAAAGGTATACAACATAATGCAATTTTTTCGATACTTATTTCAGTATGGTACATTCAATTATTATTTATGTGAAATGCGAGAAGCGTTTTTTTGTTTCCGTAGTCTATACTTAACGTGTCTAATATTAGTCCTAATATTGCAAACATTATTTATGAGTACCTATGATTGTTAAAAATGTAGTCCAATTAAAATTTAAGTTGTATCATTAATTGCTATTTAATATTTACGTATTTAAAACCAAAATGAATATCACCTAGACTAAAAAAAAAAAATAATAATAATAATAAAAATAAAAATAAACACAATATAATATAATATAATATAATATAGTAACATCATAAAATTTAATGAGTTCTTCTTACGTACCTATGTAATGAGTAATGACACATGACTAGGTGCGATTGTTAACATTTTAACAGTCGTGAAGATGATTGTATTGCTGTTATATGTACTGCTGTAGGTCAGTGCTTCTTAAACTTTTTTGTCATGCGATCTCCTTAATTTAAAGTAAAATAGTTGTGTCCCTCCCCCCCAAGGCTTAAGGAGTAGATTTTAATACTTTATAATTTAAGTATATATCTATATACTTAAATTAAATATTTTGTACGCATAATCAAAACACAGATTCAATAAATAGTAATACGTGTACGCTGTTTGTACTTCTGAAAAAATATGTAATCATTTTAAACTTTAAATTGACAATGTATATTGTATAATATGGAAATAATAAATACTACACAAAATCGGTATAACTAGAAGAAATGGCATAAAAATTAAATCATACTTACTTTTTTAAATCAGTGTGATGGGTGGGCTTGCATATTTTTGCATAATAAATCAATGTCTCGTGATATTGGAAACAGCGATACGCAAATTTGCTTCTAGTTTCTTCTGAAAGACATTTGTTCATTTGTTTTATGTAAACAAGTATAATTTAAGTTTTAATGGCATAGTAAGATTATCTTCATTATCGATAGTCTCAAGTGAGATAAACTTCTTCGATGTTAATAATAATTTTATTACTATCGAATTAACGATCATCAATTAAATTTTGATAGGTATTTAAAAATGATTTAAATTTTTTCCCATCAATGCATTTGCAAATAAGTTATGTAAAATAAAGACATACAAATATTGAGGGCCCCCCTGTAATAGACTGACAGCCCCCTAGGGAGTCGCGGCCCACAGCTTAAGACGGTGTTCCCAAGTTACAGGCATACGTTTTAAATAAGTCTTTAAAATATAAGAATTAACCAAGTCTTTATAATTTAAAATGTTTACGCAGGTAAATTTGGCGCAAATATGCTGTTGGAAAAAATATACCTTTTTTATTTTGGCGCAAATGGGCTGTACCCAAAATGAATTAATTTGTTTTGGCGCAAATGGGCGATGCCCGTTTAAGAAGCACTGCTCTACGTATAACTACTATTATGGGTCAACTGCCTGGTATATAATATCAGAAAGCATGGGATGATTTTTAATTATAATAATCATTAATAAATTAGATACCCGAGACTAATGAAAAATAATAGCACAATCACTATAGTAATACACTAATACTGTTATGTCATGAAGTTTCATATTATTTATATTCTTGTGGCTTCTAAATTAAATTACCTTGAAATAAATGTTTCACCATCACCATCAATGGAGATATTTGAAGGTTGTTGCATGTTACGTTTTGAATAATACCGTTCCAATTAACGAATTTATCAAAACGTTATTATATTATCAACAACAAATGTCTCACAAACGACGTTTAAAATCATTTAAACGATGCAGATTGAGCATAAAATTCAAGTACAAAAGGGAAAAAAAAATTTTTTTTATTTTTTTTATTGATCTTATATAATTTCGGCCATTAGTTTTTTATGTAATATTTACTTACATGATATTTGTATAAATACTTGTTTTACAATATATATTTTAAATATTGTTATTTTTCAATATTTTATTAATTATGTAAATTTAAATTTGGTCATATTCTAGTACATTGATTATTTCGAGAAATTTAATTAGATCTTGCTGGTAATTGGAATAGAGAGCTGCGTCGAGGTTGGAAAAAATTATGTTATGGTTGTACGAAATTTGACTGCATCAATTCTTACTTGTACTTATAAAGTTCTTGAATAATAAATATTATTACCGATAGCAAATAATACATAAATTAGAAATGTTTCACGATTTTAATGGAGTTTTTTAGGTTTTTTTTTCTTGGAGGCAGAAGTGTGAAAAATAAATTCTTCCCAGTCTTTCGGTTAAACTATAGTAATAAAAAGCGTTTTCTTTAAATTTGTATTATCTTCTTTAATTAAAGTTTACAATGAAGATATTCGTACGGAGCATTTTTATAGTGATTTAATAGTATGAATAAAAAAAACTTATAGTGGCTTTTCTTAATACTTATTGATTTTTCTTAAAAAATGTTGTGATGATTGAGATATCTATTTAAAATGTATAGGATAAATACCCATCTAATATTATCTGTATAATTTGATCCATATTATATCCATATTAATCTTATCATGTGTAAGATGTGATAGCGATAACTCGTTGTTTGTTTTTATACTGCAGAATGTTAAATTAATTTATACTTTTTAAGTATTAAATCAATTCATTATAAAATTATATTAAATAAAAAAAATATATTTATTTTTATTTTAGATTCTAAACAAAGTGATGGAATCTATTCGTTCAGAATCGTTTTTCGTATGCAATGATTCCTAGAATTGCGTTCAGATCCATTATAAATTATAATGACCTATCCTATGAACGAGTTGCACTCCACCCCCTACTACACATCAGAGCGAGGCCAATCCGGTTCTTTTTTTATAATGATATTTTGATACAATTTTAATATTTTAATAGATACCGTTCTTATAATTTATTTATAGATAATATCAATATAAGGATTGTGATAAGTACTTTAAGAATTTGCATCTAGGAAACCAGTGCCGTAGACAGGATTTTTTTTATGGGGGGGTTTCATAATTATATTGAAGTAATATTTAAAACATTATATGTTAACACGATATATTTACTACTACTACTACTACTGAAAATGGCTATAGTATAATTTAATTATAACAGAAGATCTATTTTTCTCGGCTTTTTGGCCATTTCATCTAATATTTCTTCTGGTGTGATTTCAATATTCCTGTAATAACTCAGGAGCACATTAAGACGATCCTGTTCAACAAAGAGTCTAATAAATAATTATAATATAAATCAACATATTTAATTAATTATAATCTACCTCTTTCATACTATTTCTGAGATAGGATTTTACTCTTTTTAAACTAGAAAAGGATCTCTTACATAAAACTTTTAATAAAACAAATATATTAAGAAATATAACTAGATCACAATGCTTGATAGCATGTAATGCATTTGATGGTAACATTTCATCATTCTTGGTTACCATGCGCTTCATTTTTCTTTCCAAATTTGTAGCTCACAGGTAGCTGTGGTAATATCAATATGAGGGAGATAAAAATTAATTAAAAACTCAAAATCTGCATTATTTGATGAATTTGTATCATTAAACAAACATTGAAAACCTGAAATATTGTTTTAATTGCTTAAGTATATAAATTATAAATATATTTATAGTAGATACCTAATATAATTTAAGATTGTTATACCTTTAAAAATATTCTGATGAGTTAAAAATCTTTCTTTTATTTGTGATATAAAAGATTCAATAAAAGGGATACATATAGAAATTTGATAATAATCTTCAGGTATTAAGTCATTATTTAATGATAAATAGTTAGATCTATTTTTTGTCGGTGAGTTATTCGTTAAACAGATATTTCCGTGCCTAATATTTCAGCCATTCTCTAGTAGCATGTACAATTATAAAAATTTGTCTTTCTGTGATTATAAATTTATAATATATGACATGTATTATTTTATAATAATATTATCTAATACTAAAAAAAAAACCTCAGTACTTCAAAATAAAGTACCTAGTTAGACATTGGTACCTATATTTTCCACAATATACAATGTGAATGGGAGGGGTTTGAACCCCCTACCCACCGTGTCTACGGCCCTGTAGGAAAATAATATTCAAATACTAAAATAACAATTATTATATAACTACATTTTAAATAGTGAATGATAGTGAATTCATTATCATACTTATATATATATTTTTTAATTTCATTATGTTATTTATTTATTTACACAATTGTTCTATGATAATAATGTTCAAGGTTAGTCATACTTGAATTATTATTATTATTATAGTCATTATTCGTTAATAATAATTAATAACTAACAACTATTGAAAACCACATAGTGTTTATAGGTTTATTTTTATTTTGAAATTATCCATAATGTCATTATATTACAATAAAAAGTATAAAACATTAGTTATCTATGTTCAACATTAATTTCGATATAGACACATGGGTTAAAAATGTTACAGTACTTACGTTTGACAAGTTAAAATTTAACAATAAAATTAAATCTAAAGATATTAAAGTGTAATGGTGAAGCATAATTTATTTGTTATAGCACAGAACAAAGAAATAGATAATAAGATAAAACATCAATATTTTTAATATTTTAATATTTTGATTTCAAAACTCGATGTCTTCATAAAATAAATATTGTAAGCATTATTTTCGCGGTCTACGGTAGAATAACAACGATACACTATAATAAAAATTAAGGAAATTGTGTGGAAAAAAACCTATATGTTAGAATTTCAGTAAATACAAGGAATAATACGAGTAGTATTAGGAACTCTTACTATCTACACGTCCCATGATCACATAATATGAGAGGGATGAGCATCTAAGATATTATGTATCTTTGAGACATTTATAACTTGCATCTTTTTACTTTCATAAATTGTATCTTGTATTTTGTATCTAGATACTTTTTTGTAATAATTGTGCATTTATTATCTTTTGTATTTTCTTTGCTCAAAGATACAAGATACAAATGAAAATACATTTTTTCTAAGAAATAATATAAGTTCTAAAATTTTAAAGTTGTTTTATGTAATTTACATAGTTGACTGAAATAAATACATGTTTCGTAAAGACGTAAAACAAGTTTTAAAAGAGTAAATTCTACATGGGCTTTTTAGAATATACAGAACAATAATATATTGTTGGATTTATAACAATAAAAAAAACTTATCATTGAAAATGAACACACATTATAAGATAATGGTATTTTTAAATTAAATTAATAGATAATGTAGTAAAATTCTTTTTTTTTAAAAAAATTTATAAAGTATAATGTGCCCCATAATAAATGCTTGTATATCTCAATTTTTATTGAAAATAAACAATATTAAAATACAATGCACTTTAATAATTTTATCTTCTTAAAAAAAAAAAAATTGAATTGTATCTTTTATTTTGTATCTACAACGGAAAAAAAATGTATTTAATATTTAGTTTCGTTTAAGAAATGTTAAATGTATCTTGTATCTTTATCTTCGTATAAAAATTGGTGTATTAAGTATCTAGTATCTAGATAATTTTTTTCGAGTATCTTGCCCATCCTTAGATATAATATGCATGGAATTTTAGTTCTAAAAGCTAAAAAAAAGTAATAGCCATTTGACATGATGGAAAATATAACGTGATTTCTTTAATTTCGATTAAATATTCAGTGAGGCTGTATTTATCTATTAATGTATACGGAAAACAATTTCAAAACCAAAACCATCGAAGCCGTGTTAACTGTTTACAGTTTGAAATTATTCAATTCGGAAGCGCTTCTCGTGGTTATCTACGATGAAATTTTGTCTGTGTCGGGAATGCCAAGTGTCAACGCGTTCGACGTCCCTACTCCATATAGTGTTCTAATACTGAGGTATCATAACGATGCCTAGTTGAGCAAAATAAATACAGAAACTGTGTCTCCCCCTCCCCCCACATATCCAACAGCGAGTCCTTGATGCTAAAATAGTGATAGAAAAAAAAATCATGTCAAATAATTTTTCAATGAAATAAATTCGCCTGCTTATTATTTAGGCGAAACATTTTCATTCGACATGCTTAGTATGCAGTCGTAGGTACTTATTTTTATTAAATA
This sequence comes from Chaitophorus viminalis, assembly GCA_025469195.1. Classification (NCBI taxonomy): domain Eukaryota; kingdom Metazoa; phylum Arthropoda; class Insecta; order Hemiptera; family Aphididae; genus Chaitophorus; species Chaitophorus viminalis. Next base: position 81,581 of record JAIPRK010000899.1, read on the forward strand.
AAATGCCCACTTCCTGACTATACAGACGAATTATTCAAGTAGTGCCTGTTTAATAATATACTTTAATAAACTTATGTGTTTTATAATTCAATTTTATCATATTTTTATGTTGTACTATGTTTTAATCAATATGTAGCACCTAATGTAATATTATATTGATTACTAATTAAATTTAATATCCATTGGCTGTACCTAATTCAAAACAGTAAGTGTCTAAATATTATTTAGTATCACAGTGATTAATGCAAATTATCAACGTAGGTACATTTAAGTTTAAAAATATTAATTAAATTTAGTAATTTTATTTAATATGGAAACTATTATAACATTAATATTTGATGTTGAAGTATCTAATTTATGTCATTATAGGTATATTATCTATATAAACTTATACACGTTTATCATAATGATGAATTTATTTGTTTTTAACTGAATAGTACTTAATGTGTAATTTGATATTTCTATTGATTTCACAAATGACTTCTAATTTTTTATCATAGTAAAAACCGTTGATTATTATTTAAATTTTATTATTTTATACGTTATATATTGATTTTTATTTTTTTTGTCTTTATTATTAAAAAATAAAGGAGAAGACTATGAAAACGCTATTAAATATAAAATATTTTATAACATAATTGATTGCGTATATTTGATTTCACTCTAGTATGTCAAGTATAAAAAAATTTCAAAATTACATGTTTTTTTTTTTCGACAGTTTGGATATAGATTATATCCGAATATTTAAGACTTAACATGACAGCTCCGAAAAATGGAAATGAACTACAAAAATCGGAGGCAATAAACGATTCAAACGTAGCCAAGCCAGATTTGAAAGGAGATTGGTTGAATTTCTTTCTACTTATATTACTTTACGCGATGCAGGGCATGCCCATAGGCTTAGCGGCAGCTGTACCGATACTTCTGCAAAGTAACAAAAACGTATCTTACGGAGATCAGGTAAATTTATTCGACAATCACATTTAGCTATTATTGATTTATATTAAATTTACCGTTTTAAAGTTTACGTTTTATACGTACATAGATAAATAAGTTAACATATGTTATTTTTGTTTTGCAGGCTTTATTCAGTCTAGTAGGTTGGCCGTTTAGCTTAAAAATTTTATGGGCCCCTTTGGTAGACGCGCTCTACATACAAAAAATCGGCAGGCGAAAATCTTGGCTTATCCCAACCCAATTCTTAATGGGTACGTAGACGATATAATATAATAACCGTCACTATAATTCTCATCCGTGGCAAAGGTTTGAAATAAAATAATTTCAGTGAGTCTAGCTGTTAGTATTTCAAATTATATCAAAAACGTACTATATGTGGCTATACGGCTCGAGAAGTACTTATAATAATCATCGATTTTGTCTCAAACGGTTAGCTTTATAATGAATTTGCTTTGCAAAAACGCAAATAAATAAATATAGGAATATTTATTTTTTTTAACAAAATCATCATATTTGCACCAAACAGGTGCGTCCTTCCTTTACATGTCCTATAATATCGACGATTGGCTGCCTGAAACGGGGAAACCGAATATTGTGAAACTTGTGTACGTGTTTTTTATCTCCAAAATGCTGGCCGCTACACAGGATATAGCTGTCGACGGATGGGCACTGACCATCCTGAAAAAGTTGGTAATATTTGACTTAATTTAATTGCGAGTGATGAGCCAAAGCGGCTGTACTGATATTCGCACTTCACCTCAATGATAAAATGCGCGATGAACTTGAATGATACTGATTTTGTACAGGAACAACGTTGGCTATGCGTCCACGTGCCAATCGACGGGTCAAGTGACGGGCATAATGATAAGTTCCGTTCTGTCCGTTTTGTTTACTTCAGAGAACTTTAGCAATAAATACCTACGGCTTACCCCTGCTTCGGGAGGAGTACTAACTATGAGAAGTGAGTAGAAATATTGTTTTCCATTCAACTGTAAATTTAATGCCGTATTGTGTTCGTTGAAAAAATAAAAATGAAATTCTGCACCCCGAACTGTACACCGCTGTGCTCCAAGGGCACCACGAGCCTAGTCGAGGGTTACCGCAGTACACATGAAAATAAAACTAGACTCTAGAGTTAGATGAAAGTTCTTGCTGTGGTACTCACGGGGGGCACCGTGATTAAAATATAATTTAATCAAAATTAAAAAATGGCACCACCTCATAAAAAGTTTGGGAACCGCTGATCATAAGTTTTTATCAAGTCGAAATAGTTGAGTGCACTAAAATCGAATTATCTTGGATTACCTATCCATGATACGGATTAATTTAGTGAGTTTAAGTACAAATATCCGCAGTTATCGAGTTAAAACCCAGTTTCTCGAATTGTGTCTTAATAATAAAAGTAGGTTACACGAGTTGTGTTCCAATGATAAACCAAATGAACACCAAATTCTTGCTATACGCAACTAACACCAACTACCCAAGTACTTAAAATAATAATAGAATAGTTAGCTGTGTAGTTGTGTAGTAGTTCGTACAGCAGTGGTCGGGATCACCGGGCAAATACTGTAGAACTACATAATGCGTGTTGTGATAGATGTGTGCTATTATGTGTGATATTTTACACAAGAATATAATATGTTGTTTGAAATAAAAATATTTTTATAAATTTAAATCGAGAAATTTGCCCACTATTATTACGGTCATTACACACGACCGATATTTTACTGTACAATTCATTTATATACAATATACAGTATAATTTATAATATATACAATGACATAATGTATACAGAATCGTACGATAAAATATCGCTCGTGTGTAACGGCGTACGGCCCTCATTGTGTAAAGTCTATAGAGATAAAATGTGCATGAAGCTACAAAAATTGTCTCATTGTACGTTCGTACAAGATAACGAACTATATTATTTTTATATACATACTATAATATTATGTAACTATTCCAATATCACCAATTTTCGACAAGATTCAATAAAATAGTAATACAACGAGATAGTCAGTCAAACATTATACGTCACTATGACAAGTGAGAAAAACAAAATGCTTTTAACTATTGATGATTACAATTTTTAATTTTTAATTTATATTAGTTTGATGAAACCCGTGTAACCTAATAAAAACCTAAGGACAAAATTCATATAACCTAAGAATAACGTAGAGAAACAATTCGTATAACCCAAAAAAAATTTAGGGACACAACTCGTTCGCAGCCTAAATATCAGTATAGAAAGTAAACATAAAGTTTATTTTTATTTCGACATGTAAATATAGATATTGTAATTATAGTACTTATATAGTGTAGGTACATTCTTATGACCTATTATAAATGTTGATTGATTTCATTCATCAATAATTATTCCACATTCAATACCAAATAAAAATGTTATTGAATAAGAATCTAAATTTTCCGCCATTGTAATTTACTAATAATTGGCTCAAGGTTCAACAGTCCAACACACTAAAATATTTGTATTTTAGCTATATAGACTATAATAATAATATTATACAAACAACTAAAATATCTAATTAATAGTTATACATTACTATTACACAAAATGCATTTAATTTTACTGTTGAAAATAGTTTTCAAAGTTAATATATAAATATAATTGTAATTGTTATTGAATTATAAGATTATAATATTCAAAAATATTTGTCGAAAATTAAATTAAATTAGATTTAATAAAATGAAAATAAAATCACTAATGAATTGTTTATGAGACGTAATAATAGTCACTTAGAACCCCGACTGTGATTTGACCATGACTCATTACCAGCCTAAATATACCGTAGCTTGTTATGAAACTGGAAATAGTAATTTATACAGTATGTTGTTATAAAATGTAATAACAATGTTGTTTACGTATGTCAACTGTTATGCCATTGGTACTCTCTACTCGGTACCTACTCAATGTCAGTGTGTTTTCTAAATTTTCAAACCTTGCCAAGTCATAGAATAAATAAATCAATTAATTTAGTAATAAATAGACACCAAATCAAAATAAAAACGATCTATATACATTATAGTTCTAATTTTTTTTTTTTAGATTTGTGATTATATACTTAATTTCTAAATCAATTAAAAATTAACAAATTCCAATTTTTTTTGATAAATCACAAAAAAGCAAATTACAAAATTCTTGTTGTATCACTGAACACCAAAATAAGGCAAAATTATCGAAGCACGTTTTTCAAATTGTGAAATATGTAAAATATAAAAAATACTTTGATATCTTATATTGGCACAGCAAAATTCCTAAAGTATCATCCTCATTGTAATAATGAATAATTTCTTTAAAATCGAACTTTCTAACATACCATCTTATTCTACTTCAAATCTTATTAATATGTGTACAATAATTTTCATATTATAATCAAAACGAAATAAATAAGATTTGATTAATGATATAATGTAATCATAATACTTAACAGTTAACGCAGTACAATTAAATGATACATATTTCAATTTGAACAGGCTTATTTTTCGTTTGGGGAATTCTATTCATGTTGATAACAACATTGATCGCCTTATTTAAAAAAGAAAAAGATAATAGATTAGAAGACGATCACGTGAAGCTCAACATTTTTCAAAACTATTTACTACTATGGGACATATTGAAGCTACCCAGTGTCCGAATAATGGCGTTAATTTTATTGACAGCAAAGGTGAATTTATCTTATTAAAGGCAATTTTAAATTTTCTTTCATATATCATTATAGCATCATAAATAGGTATATGTATCATAATTTATAAGAGTAGGTATTTTTGGAAGCTATTGTAAAGTTAATACCAAGTTGTGCTCTTGACTTTCCACAGTGGAAGTAATTTTAAATTATAAACGTACCTATCTCGCGTTAACTTTAATTTGAATATATTTGTTTTAATGCTTCCTGTTCAATGTATTATTTAAATACACCTATGATACATATACTTCATAAGCATTTTTTGATAATTTAATGTGAATAAATGCAATTAGATTTTTCAGAGTTCTATCTACTTTTATAATAGGTGTGCATGTTTATACACCTTATGGCCAATACCATAATAATTATGAATGATGATTATGATTATTGTTTTAACTATTTAACATTTTTAAGTTTATAGCAAAATGACTATAGAACATTTTACAGGAATTACCCGTTTCCGTCAAAATTTGAAATGACCGTTTCCGCCATCGCCTATTTCCGCCAATTTAAAAAAAGGTACTTATATGATTCCCGTTTCCGTCAATCTAACTGCTATGGTAAAATTATTTGGAATATATTTAAGTCTTAACTTGAAACAATTGTATATAGTTTATTGGTTTACATACAAATGTTAAATATTAAAAAATATAATAATTACTATGGTACTTAAATCAAATAAAAAAAAAAATCGGTATAGGAAACGACATTATATACCTAACGCATAATATATTGTCATTCATATTAATAATAAGTTTTTTTGTTTATTCAACGTAATCTCTATAAAAAATAAAAATATTAACTTATAATTATGTAAAAGAATTTACCATATGAATGTACTAATATATTATTATAATATACATAATATTGTCTCGTAGTTTCTATAAATATAATAATGTAAATAATTAAAAAGTCATAATTTATTTAACACATATTAAATGCATTACCTATTCTTTACATACGAGTAATGCGATATTATTTTATTTTTATAATCAGTTATATAGCCTTACTAGTCCTAGCATAGTTTAAAGTTAACAGAGTAGATTTATTTTTTGGTGTATTTGGAATAATTAAATTGACGCTATTTATTTTAATGAAAGTGTCCGTCTGGACATTTTCAACTAACATCTTAAAAAAATACTTATATTTACCCATTAATGGTGTGATTTATAAAACTATTGAATAAAGTATGAATTAAACGATTCTTACGATTCTCAAGTGTTAGTAGTTTGCATTAACTTTCTGTCATGCGCATATCCACATTTTTGGAGGAAATTTTGAATTTTGATGTATATAATATGTTTCTAATATATAATCAGAATTCAGAATAATATTGTCAATATATGATATAATTATCTGGCATATCTGAAATCAAATCAAATACATGAGAACCAGATACATCTTATGGGTTTAAATACACCAATCCAAATGTATGCTTTAACCAATTATGTTGTTTGAAACCAAGTTCTTGGATTTTTTTTTATACCATGATTGAATTAAATGAAATCTACAGCCTTTAATAGTACAATAATTATTAAGCCATGGTAATCTGACAGTATTATAAATCTGTATTTCAAAGTTAATAGTTTTAGGTTTTAATATTAAATTATTGTCATTACGTTTAGTTGTTATAGCACTTTATACTTTGAAATATGTTTCTTGTTTTTTATCAGGTAATAAACAAAATACTATTGGAACGTTGTAATTATTTATAAATCAATGTACGATAAATAATTGTTAAAAAAATGTGGACAGTATGAAAGGGCGTCATTGTTTCACTTTTATACAGAAAGCTTAAATTAGTTTCTCAAGAAACAATGTTTGAATTTATATACCATTAATCATTAAAAAGTTTTCCTTTTTAAAAGATACGGATTTAAAAAATCAATAACGCCATGTACCTCATCTATGCAAGTTGGATTTGTTAGTAAAGTTTGGTGTCTTGCTCGATAAATGTATTTTTGAAGAGTTGAAATATCTATTAGCCATTAGGTATAGATTGGCGGAAACAAGAATCAAACGGGTTTTTTAAATTTATCGAAACGGTCGATGGCAGAAACGGTCATTTCGAATTTTGACGGAAACGACACATGTCGCATTATACTTTGTAAAACCTTCAACATAGTATTAATATGTAGTTGTTTAATTTTTTAAATTATTATATTACACAATTTGTGATCAATAAAAATGTTTACTTAAGATTGGATTTGCTGCAACAGACAGTGTGTCGATTTTAAAACTCATCGACGCAGGTGTGTCAAAAGACAATATAATGATTATACACACAGCCATGTTTGGTGTAAAAATGATTTTACCACTTGTTGTTTCAAAATACACTTCAGGTCCAAAACCATTAAGCATATACCTAAATGCTACTCCCATCAGGTAGATACCTTTAAATTTATATACGAAACATATAAAACAATTTCATTACACAAAAAAAAAATGAATCTCCAATATATATTCATATATATTACTTAATTACTTTATATATTACGCTTGTATATTAATAAAAATGTTCAGCTTATTGAACCACTAAAAATACATTTTTAATACGGATGCGCGTTTAAACAGTGATATTGTTATCCTTTGATTATCACAGACTGATGTTTGAATCCTATAAATTTTTCCGTACACCTTTTACTCAAGTTGGAACTCTTTTTTTTATCCATGCATTAATTATGTAAGTTAAGGGTTACTAAACAATTAACAAATAAATAATAAATTCTAAATATCGAAAATATTAAATAATTAGCTTGGCTTTTAAACTAATTGGTTTAGTACTCTGTTTTAAGTTATAACGCGGTATTTAATTTATAATTTATAACTTTAATAAATATTTTTAATCCCCCCAATTCCTGTCCTCGAATTACACTTTTATTTAATGCGTATTTCAGATTACTTTGGAATGTGACGTTTGTTATCCTAATATATTATACACCAACATTGATAAAACACCATGGAGTCGTAGATGCTCCAATATATTACTACGCAATATTAATATTTATACTAGCGATACATGATGTAAGTTGATAACATTTATAAATAAATGTGAACAAAAAGATGGCTTTATAGTTTTTAAACGCTGACAATTTTTTAGACAGTAACTTATGTTGTTATTTTTTTTAAATTATGACACAATTATAATAAATATTTAAAATTAAAATAAGAAACTAAAATGTTCATAAGTTCAATTGAAAAATTTTATAAGTAACTGTTTGAATTATAGATGTTGTCTAACATTATGAGTGTGTCTGCGTCGGCATTTTTCTCACGGATTAGCGATTCTCGTTTTGGTGGCACTTACATGACATTATTGAATACTCTATCCAACATAGGAGTATCATGGACGTCTTCAGTTTCAATTGCAATGATTGATTTCTTAACGTTCAAGGAGTGTTCACTTGATGCCAAAAATAATTGTTCTACATCAGATCTTCAAAATGTAAGATAGTAAAATAATTCTTATTATATAAGTATTGGTTTTATATAAAAAAAATTATAAATCATTGATTGTTGATTAAAATAAATCAATTGTACACAGTAATGGAAAATGTAGATGATATATTATAATTAACTAGGAACCTACCTACTTTATATCTAATATATAATTTAATTCAAAAATAAAATTGACCACAATAATTTATTCTAAACTCGATGTGGAAATTCGTTTTAATTTATTGGCGATGCACATAAATAAATAATTTGTGTTAAAATTTAAATGTAGTTATTTAGTTGTATTTCACGCATTTAAAAAAAAATAATAATAATAAGATTTATCTAAGGATTGGGTTCTTTTCTCAAAGATTAATTAATAAATTAGTAGCTTAATAAATTAAAACCATTAAAACTAATATTTTTAATTTTTATATTTTTTTCATAAGACATGTTCAGCGAATGGAGGAGATTGTAATGTACTTATGAATGGATATTATGTGGAAGTTGCACTGTGTACTATTATTGGAATCCTGTGGTACGATTTTTTTAGAGGTGTCGTTAAAAATCTTCAAACAAAAGACTACACTCATTGGCTTGTTGACGTCAAGAAACCAGTTAAAGAAAACAACAAAAATATATACACCATTTCTGTAAAATTGTAGCAAATTGAATTGCTTTTACATTGATTCTGCTGTTACGTTTGTATCATAATAAAATTATATTAATAATTACGGTGTAATTACTAATTAGTATAATACTTTCATATATGTAAGTAATTAAAATTTTATATTTATTTCATAGTTTTTGTTACATATATGTATATATTTCTTAATTATCTATTAATAAACTTAAATTAAAAGCTCTAGAGTATTATATTATAAATTCAGTGGTATTTTCACGCATAGGGTATACTACAGCAGCGTTTCCCAAAGTTTCCGCGAAATTTTGGGGTTAGGCAAACCTTATTAGGGAACCTTAGGCACCTCCCTCTGATCAACGCTTGATTAGTAATATTTCTTCATGGCTTTTGAGTTTATGTAAATAAGTAATCTAAATAATTAAAAAAACAATTATAAACAAAGTCAACGTTAAGTAAACTATTAGACCAATGAACTGAAAATCAAAAAAGAAGCAAAAATGCATAAGCTTCAATTTTTGAAAAGTAAAATAGGATGATTCAAAATTTAAAATTTTTACTAGCAACATTTAAGAGAACACTACACATTTTCTTACTAAATTATAAAAGCCAAGTTAAACATTCAATAATTTGGTCAATTTCTTTTTTTTTTTTGCGCTGTATATTCTTTGTTATTATCTTGTACTGCAAAATGACACATACATTTTTATTAATTTGTAATTAATAACATAACTTTTTTAAAATACCATAAAGTCATACGAGTAGGTTTTTTTGTAAATACTGTGCCTCCGACACTAAAAATCATTCAATAGATGCAGTATGTACTACTTCGAAAGGAAGTGTTATATTTCATGGATACATTTTTAATTGATGGTGTTTCATTGAATGATAGAAGTAATTTATTAGGACTTTTTGATAAGTATATAGATATTTCATTTTCTATAGAAACATAATTTAATGACTAATGAGCTTTTATTTGACTCACTTCTAGTGTTGGGCAACGATATAATTTTGTGTATCAATATCGTTCAGATTTTTCCGATATTGTATCGTGATATCGTTATTTCTACGATATCGATATTGTATCGTAAATATAATTTTATGTTTACCCAAATAATTAAAAAAAAACTTTTCGTATTCATTTAACTAAATGTATATAACACTATTAAGCTGATTAATGTTTATTATTTATTATTGGCACACCAATAACACAAATTTGAAATCACACTGTGGATTATGGAATATCCAGTGGTACTATACTGTGTTCCTCTTAGTCAGTAAAATATTCCTTTTTAGATAACATTATTATGAATTAATTATTAATTAATAATATGCAATAATTGACATTTCATTGGAACACGTGCATCAAACGTTATCAGCTGACAGCTATTATTATTTATTAAAGCTTAAAACCTACAAATAGTAAATACTAAATATTAAATACCACATATTTTTATTGAAAACTATTATTTTTGATATCACGATATATCATACAATTTAAAACAATATTGATGTCGATAATTTGTCACGATATCGATATCATTGCCCATCACTATTCCTCACTTCACAGTTTTCCTCACTTTCGCTAAGTATGATATTTTGAATATCAGATATATTTTGCTATTGTAAATTATAATTTTGTAATAATATTATTTCCGAATGTATTTGTCCTGTCGAAATTTCGATTTAATTTGTTTAAATTTCACTGCTCATAATAGCAGTACTTACGTGTAGGTATAATTAGTTATTACCAGAGTTCGAGACTTAAAGCATTTGCTTATTTTTATGAATTGACTTAAAATGTATCAGTTTTTTACTTTTTTCGCCGATTTTTTAAAAAAAAAAATGCCATTTGATCGACCACCGATGACGGTGGTTGAACGGGTGATGAATTAATAATGAATCGAAATTTGTTCAAAAGCGCCGCGTTAAACAACACTTACGTTAACAATCGCTATAGATTGTACAGACCTAACAGAGTCGATCGCGGTTACGATACGGTTATATCAGCGCGAAACAACGGCTTTTGTAGACAACATTTTTTTAAAAAAAAAGTTACAACTATTGTGTTGACAATAATTTGATTTGTACGAGATTTTCTATCGCAGTCGCGGCAACACGATATGAATAACATGAATATTATTTTAAACTAAACGTAAAAAAACTATCGCAGCGCAAAACTGATTAGGTATGAAAACGTTAAACAAGACCGGTACGAATTTCCATGTTGATAACCACCCTGTGCAGAGATTCGTATTGCCGGTACGCATTGCAAGACTTTTAAACGTGGCACGCACTCGAGCAGCCGATGGCGATACACCCGAGTACGGGACCGTGTACGTACACGATCACTGGAACTATGCCATTCGCGCACTAAGTCAAACGTACGAGCCGGCAACCGTCATTATCCGACATGCTCCATGCGAGCATAAGAGTTTTACGAACATACCACAGTCATAGTAGCGATGACCGTCATAACCCTTACGTACTGATGACCAGATGTGTACTAAAACGCTGCAGTTGTAAAATAAATGTTGATGCTATATTACACTGATGATCGTTTCACTCAAATTTTTTTTTATAAGCCCATAAAGCTCAAAGTTGTATAAAATGTGTCAAAATCACGATAATTTGCAAATTATTTTGTAGATAAAAATTCATAAAATTTTTTCTGTTTATATTTAAGGTTCAAAATTTTAACACTAGGTTATCCATAAGCTGCTCTTTAAAAATCTTTAAAAAAATTTCTACTGGACTTAGAGGAAAAAATTTTATGACTCTTTGAAATTTAAATTTTCACGAAATTGCATACTATTTCATTATAATTTAAATATAAAATACTATATTATTATATACCCATTTTAGACCAACATATTAACTCCGTTCAGAATCGTTATTCATATACAATGATACCTATCATTGCATTCAAATTTAACAAATCCATATTTAATAGTTAATACCCTCAGCAACACACATGCTAAAAGCCGAAATCAGTCAGAGCACAACGTGTGGACAATTGAAATCCGGACTCCGCGAGACGGCAGACACGCCAGACAGATTTACATACGGTCGATCGTCTGTTCGTTTATCGCTGATAATCTGATATTGTAAAATATGAATATCGATCGGTGGGACAACCGAAAACGAAATAATATATTGTTATGACGTACGACGATGTGGGACGCAACGCGCTGCACGGCGGCTAGCGAGTAAATTAATTAATTATCTACTATATAGGAGTAGGAACTAGGAAGCGTGTATGTTTCACTGCCAAGGTCACGTATTCGCACAACGTCACAACTCAACGCGGTATTGCGAAAGCGAAAAACTGGTAAATTTGGCCGTTCTCCATATACGTTGCATGTAAAAACAAAAAAGCGGCCGTTTTCCTGTATATATATCTGTCAGTTCGCTCTGTACTACGACACCGGGCCGTCGCGGTCGTAAAGCACAGAAAGCTCTCTAGCGAGATCTATCGTAGAGCGTAGTTAGTAGGCGCGCGAGTGGATACAATACTATATTATTATTCCTGAGTAATATTTCTGGATAATCATCATATTTATGTAATCGTCGATATCGCTGATACTCGCACACCAAGACCGTTCATAGACGATAATAAAACGCGCTCCCGCATGAAGTATTCGTCGGACCGGTGGTGCCGATCGTGCGGTGTCGGACGCGTATAAAACGCTTGCATTCGCCGCGTGAAAATAGAGTATTTTGATACAGAGACAGGCACCGATAAGAAATTGGCCGCAGATTAGTTAGCAGTTTACTAAATTATTATTGGCTTAAATCGATTACCGATAAAATGCGATAGAGTGCACATTACCTGTAAAACAATTGTAAATTAGGTAAATTAGACAACTAATGGCGGACAATCCGTGAGCCAATCAGAATCAACATCCCATATGGCCACACTCTCTCTATTAAGGCACTATACGTGAAAATACCTAACAGCGCATTCTATCGGTCGTTGTATACATTTCATTTTTAGCGTCCTCTGACTCCCCAAACCATTAGTTTAGTACCGTCATCGATACAAGTGTTTAGTTATGGAAAAACCTAACAATATGTTTTATAAACCTTTGGTTTTACAATATACTTTTTTCGAGGATTATGCATCGTCGTATGGAATACCGTACTATTGTAAACATTTTAAACGTTTCAATCCAATGATAGAATTAGGCACGGAGCACGCCCGAAATGTTTGGTCTTTGAAGAAAACGCCAACAGAAGAATTAACTCTGATGTATCAAATGAAATATGTGGACGCTTATTTAAAAGATGTTAAATTCAAAGAATGCACGAAACATACACATTTTGATTATGTGATTTATTCTATTATCGCCTTTATCGCTAGCAATTGGTCTGCAGAAGATTTACGGTTATACGCATTACGCTTCGAGAACGTTGCGGTGTTCGCGAAAGAATTCGTGTACGCGGCGAACAATAATCTAATAACGTCGTATAAGGGTTTGCCCATTACCGGAGCAACGTTTAAAATTGTTTCTGAACATCTGAAAGAAGACTATTCCATTCAAAAAATATCTACGTCGTCACTGTGCGTGCAACCGGTTTTCAATCTTGGCGAAATCATTACTGTCGAAGTATGGAAACATTTTAACGATGTATATTCCATGCTTATGTCCGAACAGTGGAATTCTGATATTTTACAAGTTTACACTGGCACCGCGTTGTTGCAACGATACATGTTGCAGTCTTGCACGACGAACGACAGCGTCAACAGTAGTCGCGATAAACCGAAATACATTACGGGTATGGCTTGTTGTGGTAAAACTACGACGTTGACAATATTGCAACAAGCCGGTTGGATATCTCGCAGCCGGAGTCAGATGGGTACTTTTTCCGGCAAAAGTAATTCCCCAGCTCACGTTGCTACGCTTCACGCTGCTACGGATTTCACGTTGAAACGTTTTAAACATTGCCTCATCGGAGACCGCGGGCCCATAGACAATCCTCTATGGAGAGCGATAATGCCGTTGTGCTCGATGGATTACCGCCACGATGTCGTAAACGAACTCGTACTGTTTTTTGGGAAAATCTTCAACGAGTTGGCTATAAATTATTACGGAGAATTTGACGTGGTCGTATTTTTAGACCAATTCCCAAGTCGCAATAGCATGCGGATGTTGCAAAGAAATCAAGGAGGTGACGCGTACAGATGTCGAATACCGATGTACGGGGCCGTGCAATTCATGGCGTACTACATGTTAGCGGTACTGTTCGGACATAAAACAATGTTCGTTCCGTACACGGTTGACGGTGCTTTCGACGTTGATCAGGCTATAGCCAATGCTAAAGATTTACTCCGAATTCATTACGGCGACAGCGCGCCAATGACCGAAGAAGAAACCCTTCTACTAAATGCCACGACCGCGGTTGACAGTGAGCTGCAGCACATATTAACAGACAACGAGTACGCTCGTCTTGCTTGTATATTGAAATAACGTTGGCTGGTTTTTTTTTCCGTATAATTAATTGTGTTTTTTTTTTTTTTTAATTATTAATATTAGTGGAAGGAGATGAAAAATTTGAATATAAAATATATTGTAGCCAATTACGATAATCTATCGGTGTACTTGCGACAGGACAGCAGTTACAAAGCGTATATTTTGCAATGTAAAAACGCCGGTCCGGATTACAAACGTCAGGCACGTAGCTGCCAAGTCGACTAATACGACAGACCAACCAACGACAAATAAATATTCGACTTCGAAGCGAAATTTAGTAGAAAAAAATGTTTGTTATTGTATATAGTATAAAATTGAAAAAAAACAATGTATTGAATAATAAATATAATTGCAACTTATATATTCATAAACCTGTTTTTTTTATTTCAACATTTCTTTTTTATTCTATTATTTTTTTTTATTATAGGTATAACTGTGTTTAACATATAGTCTTTATTGATTTGAACATCACGTTTATGTTTACAAATGTGATATTCGTTATACAAAAAAAAAGAGATATTTTAGCGCATTTATAGCATTAAGTGCAGATTTCGCATACACGATGAGCCTTGTACAATTCCAATGAATCGTCGTCTTCGTCTCCCAACACAACGTAGATGTCTTGCCACGGTATGAATTTCATGCCTTGGAAGTTGGTTTCGATTTACCGTCTGTTGAACTGAACGTTTCTACCGCTACTCTAACACGTCATTCTCCCGAACGCTCGCAAGCGCTTATTTTATTCAACCGCACAGTTTTCGCGGCCACACACGGGTAGGGTAACGTTGATGACTTTTCGATTATGCGTTGCGCTGATAAACTTTACGTTTGAAGTCGGTACGAAACCATAATAAACGCATTCGTTACCTTGTATCGGAAACTCTTTGTAATCGTACGCTAGGATTTGTCCACCAAACATTAGATGTTATAATTTTTTTGTTCAACTGTTCCTGACACGGTTTTATGTGCAACGAATGAATCCAACGGTTATCCATTTGCTGTCGCAAAGATCGGATATAAAACCAATGTATTTGTTGCCGCCGTAACGGTTAAATTATTATGGGATTAAGCGCGCAATACACCGCATTGCATTCAACAAGGTTAACTACTTTCCGGCATTCGCACCGACCAACACACACACACACACACACACATAATTATCATTTCATTTTAATATTTGTTTATTGTTCTTCGGGTATATTGTGAGTTATGTAACCGAAAAGGCCATAAGAGTGTGTATTATTTTAATTTTTGTGTGTGTGAATTATGATGGTGAATTTTTGTCTCGTAAAAACCACGGTACGAAAAGGTCTTATGTAAACCATCCGAACACATGCACGGTCGTTACGTGTGCCAATCACATTTTTTAATTCCAGTGTATACCTTTTTTCTAAACTTATTATTATTATAAAACGTGGGCAATAATTGCCGTTGATTTTTATATTGTGCTAAATCTTAGTTATACCTCGGGCGCGAATCGCCATTATTGTGAAGCTATAATAGTATTTTTACTTGTGCGTTTATTATTTAGTGTATGTACGTGAATCGACACAAAACTATACATTTTTATATTTGGTGTATTTTAAACACAAATACACAAATTATAGTGTATGCAAAATAGCTATGTAATAATATTATTATTTATTGTAGGCACGAATTTCTGAAAAATTATTTATATTTTGTATTTGTTCTAATAATGCTTTGGTACCAGCGCGTGCACTAATCGCCGTGGTTTGTATCAATTATAATTAACGAGCTGTCCTGACACGGCGTTGCCCGTGAGTTAGTTTCTTTTTTGGCATTTTCGTATAAGCCATGTTTTAATACTTAATTTAATTGAATAATTAAAAATATATAAATATTAATTAAATTAATATTACGTAGAATTTACAATTAAATTGTGTGTGTGTTAATTGTTATAGGCTTATAGCACATACAAACGCAACACGTTTTCAGTGTTTTCACCATTTCACATTATCTTTGGACTTTGACAGTCCACCGCCGGTACCTATTGTATTAAGATGCGTTAATAATCTGTGAAGCTCACGTCGATCAAACTATTTTCAAAGCGTATTCGAATAAATACGTGTTTAATAGCCACAACCCGCAAGATGCAATGGAACATGGAATTGAAAACGTCAAACGACAGCGGCGACAACACTGACTGATCGGTCATGGGGGGGGGAGTAGGGCACTAGGGCCGACGATCGATAGTAAATGAACGCTGCACGTATTCACCATTTCACGTTGCTTTGTACTTTGACCGTCTACCGCCGGTACCTATTGTGTATTTGTGTTGCAACTTGCAATCGCGCGTCGCTGATAACTTCGACTGGTTTTATATAATTGATTGTTATTATTAAATTATGAATTCCACGTACTATTAGCACTATCAATACACTGATAAACAGTGATTGACGGTCGGGAAAAAATACATATATAAACCTATATAAAATGTATACAAACTTTTAAAAAACCCCCTTTTAACTCGAGTGCTAAATTTTATCAGGTTAAACCCAAGAGCAGAGCCTATTACATTAGTAGAGTTCAGGCAAGAAGAGTTGCCACTGATCAATAAGAAATTCAATGAAATCTAGCGTCAAATTGAACTAATTGATACTGATAATGTTGAAGAGGCTGAGCGGGTTAGAAAAGCATTTGAATCCGACTATTATGCCGTCCGACGTCCGTTCAGAGATGCAAGAAATCATTAACCTAGAAAAAACTACCCATAACTCGTCGTTAAATAATTCAACAGTAAACACGATAGTAACCAGTCATCGACCAAGCTTAGCTCCAATTTTGTTGTCAAAGTTTAGTGGTAATGTTCTTGAAATCATACTTTGACTGTTTTAAGGTACTAGTGCACAACGAAGACTATTACTCTGACGCAGACATTTTTTTACTTACGGTTGTCGTTAAGTGGGCAATCGCATCGGCTGTATTTTTTCAGTCATTACTAGCGGCGTTACCGGTAGCCGATTTATTAAAAATCGGCTGTTGCTCTTCGTCACTAGTGCTGCTGTCGTTACTGTATAGTGTATTGTGACGTTCATGGCGAGCGTTGTCACTTGTCAGTAATAATATGTATAGATACTACAATTCTTTAAACAGTTTCGCAGCGGTGGCGTTAAATGATCGATTCTCTTGAACGAATAACGGATGCGTTAGTGCGTATTGGTCCAAAAAACAGTAATACTACCGATTCCGCGACCGCAGCAATGGTGTTGCGAACACAAGTGCTGTTGTTATCTCTATTTGCAAAATTACTATATCTGCAATAAGCCGGCTCTTGTAAAACGGTAGAGAGCAGGGGAGGGGGGCAAATGAGGAGATGGACAGTGGTGGTGGGTAGCGGATAGGGGGTACAGAATCGGCATTGTATGTTTTGCTGTGGCGGATGAGGAGGCGGTGATCTAAGAGGCGAAGACGGGTTTAGAACCGACGTTTCAATACTACTGTAGTATACGGTCATAAAAATTTTTCCTTAAAGTCCGGTAGATATTTTTTTATAGTTATTTGAGGAAAAATAGTTATTAGATGTGACGTATGGTTCTATTGGTAAGAATTACATTTCGGTATAAATGTTAACATATAAACTATTATTAGAAGTATCCACTCTCTGCCTATTGCCTAATAACAAACAAAAATCATTTTATGGAGACCATATTATCCTCTATTGATTATTATTTTCGTATTGTAATTACCTATAGACTTTGGTAAAAGCATAACAAGCATAATGTATTTTTTACCTTGTTGAAATATCCGAATTAGTAATATATAATTAAATTAAATAATAATAAATTATCACCATATAGTACGTTTGAAATATAAATATGTATCGCTGAATAGATAAAATGTAATAATCATATCGCATATTGAGAATTCGATTAAATAATTTTTGGTAAACGTAAAATTTGATTTCGAAGAAAAATGTTTTACCTACGAACCAACATTTCAACTCGCTGCGTATAAAACACATTCCATTGTAAAATAAAAACCAGTATTGAAACAAGTCAACAGAGGGGATATCAGTGATCGAGTCTTCTAACATATAATACAGAATCGTAACAGTTGGTTACTTAACTGATATTCCTACTACTGGGAAGATTTTACGAAAAATTGGTTTCGCTGCTCCTCCGTTACTCAGTGCATTTGGTAAGTACGTAATGAATTTTAATTATGTAAATTTGCCTTTTGAGATGAGCGGAAGTTCAGGTTGTGTATTTTGATATTTTTAAAGAGTAAAGACGTATTGGTTTTATATGAAAACAAATACCTATTGACGTGTACTATATTATTTTTAAGAAATAGGTATGTTAATATGTAGTGGTATACTGGTGTGTCGTTTGTGAGCAGATACGTGTTCAATTGCAACTGGATTAAAATAATTAGTGAATGTGTTATTTAATATAGAATGATACTACACAAAAACAAAGCTTTTAAAATGGTTTTTGAAGATGAATAATTACGTTATCTTACGTTTTCAAACCTTGCAAAATTTATCATGTCACGTATTTATATACGACAACGGGTTGCAATCCAAGGAAACGGTTTGGTTACGAAATAGATGAAATCATAATTTTTAATTAAATTTTGAAATCCTTGATTGCGCAATTTTTATCATCGTATTGTATCCACACAGAATTCTGTATTGTACGTGTAATCTGTAGTAATACACTAATACCGGTATCAACCGGTTGTGACCTTGACTCTTGTGTCTTGAGCACGATTTAAGATATGATGATTGCCCAACGAGCTAGTTACATGCATTGTGGATGTGACCGCAGGTTTGACTCTGTAAATCAGCTGATATGGGTGCCAACTAACATCTAGTGCTTATAAGTCAAAGTAATTAATAACGATAATGTTGATAATATTCACGATTTTGGGATAATATTTATTAATTCCATGATAATAGAATTATGTCATTGTGGTCACGTAGTCAATTAATACGAATAAATCCACACGAGTGCTAGTTGTTGGTTGGCTATCAAATAGTCAGTTCGGCGGTTACTTTATCATAGCTCGTTGGGCAACCATTATATCCTAAATTGTGGTCTTGAGCATGCTAAGATGTATTCTTCTATACGTTTATCATGATCCGTGATCGTTACCATGACTTGATACGCTCATGGTAGTCATATAATGCACAATAAACAATAATATTGTATATTATTATATTGTACACTTATATATACGGGGCACTAGACAAAAGTGGTATGAAAGCCGTAGCTATATAATTGAAAATTACTTATTCAATTAAGAATTAGATTATCAAATTCAAATAGTGACAATTAGACAATTAATTAATATAGCTCTGAGCAGGAAGATATTATTCATTTTGATTAAAAAAAATGTTCATGTAGTAACTATTATAGTAAGTAGCTAGTTTGTCTACTGTACGCTTGGATCCTATGTATTTACAAATTACAATTTTTATATCTGAAAAAAATTGTTTAACAAAATTGAATAAAATTATTCCATTATTTTAGTTGTTCACTGGATGATTTTTTTCTAAATCTGGTTAATGGGACCTTTACGTTGAAATAATGTATTTTAAATTATTTTAGTAAATTTTCTTTTCTTGTTATATTAGTTACATGTAAATTTATATTTGATTACAGGTCAAAGGATATTACAATTGTGATCTCTCAAAGCAATATAAGAAACTGGTTGAAGCAAATAATCAAATTGATTCTTATATATATTGATGTGAAATTCAGAGTTGGAATGTTATAAAAAAAAATATTCATATAATATAAATATAAGCTGAATCATAAGATCCAAATTTTATTATTCGATCGAATTGGACGATCGAGTGTTTTCTTTCATCACTGCAGTGAATTGATTCAATTGAGTTTATTCAAGATTAATATTATTATAAAGATATGACAATTTAAATCTCTAGGCATCTAGGCTTATATGTTATACTAGCATGAACATTTCACTAAAACAATACTGTTTTACAAATATTAAATATTTACAATAAATAATTAGTGTTTCGTCAGCTTTTAAATGGACGCTGGTTTCAAAAAAGAACGACCTCCACATCCAAGGGCTAATGCTAACATTTTTGAAATTTTCACATTTTGGTAAGTTAAAGAGTAATTATTAATAAAATATTAGGTAAGAAAATTTGTGATTTTTCTCGTTTTATTATCATAGTATGTTTATGCCATTTAATATTTAATTCAAGACTCAAGTCTTTATTAACATTAATATTAAATGGTGTATTTATTATTTGATACAAGTCTTCGTATATTCATGTTTATAAACTATTGAACAATGATATTACAATTATTCAATTGACAATTATAATGATTGTTTCATTATCAATGCATTGAACACAATTTTAAAATACGTTTTAATTAACTTTGTTTAGGTGGACTTATGAGATTTTTAATAAGGGCAGAAAAAGAGATTTAGAAATAGATGATTTATATAAAACATTAAACACACATTCTTCATCATCAATAGGAAATACACTAGAAAAGTAAATATTGTACTACCTAATCATTAAAATTGATTTCTTTGATATTTCTAATATTCACTCTTTCCTTTTAGAAAATGGAAGGAAGAAATAGTGAACGCGAAAAAGAGAGATCGACAACCTAGCTTATTCAGAGCCTTGTTTCAAATGTTTAGATCAAAACTAATTTTTTATGGGATCATTGTAACAATGATTGAAATAATATCTGGGTAAGAATCAAACATTTTGAAAACGAATGTTCAAAATAGTTTAATAAACCTTATTCAAGTGGAAATATCAGTCATTGTATACCAAAATTTATATAACTTTTAAATCAAGTGAATAATAAAAAAATCTTATAAAATAACCAAATTATATAAACTATACGTCGGGTGTATCGACAAAATATTGCCGGTAAAATATTGCGTATCAAAAATATCGCGGAACTAAAAAATCACGAAACCCAAATATCACCAGTAAAATATCGCGGAACCAAAACATCGCTAATATTTATTGTTATTTAATAATGTTAGTATTTATTTTATATTTTTAACTATATGATTCATACTTAAGTACCTAAATATTGAGGTATGTAAGTATATAATATAATATAATATAATATAATATAATAGAGCCATGTAGGTATATTTAGTGAAAAGTAAATATTAATCATTTATAAATAATATTATTATCAAAATGTTTACATCTTGTTTGTACGTTTTGTTTCGTTATTCACACGTGTTGATTTTTTAATTGTATATTCTATTATTGTATGTTATAGAATTTATATTGATTTTCGTTCCATTATTACTTTTGACGTCTGAGATGTAGGTACATACATTTACACATTTAACATTTTATCAATTTGAAATGGCTTTTAGAAAATCTTGCGATAAGAATTTTCCGAACGCTAAACAACATGGATGTTATTTTCATCTAATGAAAGCAATTAGAAAAAAAATATAAGCTATTTTAGAAATTTAAAAACTGTACAAAGAAAACGGCTTCTTCTCTTCAAAACATGATATTTTGCTTTTCTGGCTTTTGTACCATTATCAGATATTAGTGACGTCTATGAAGAAATATTAAGATTAGATTTTTTTTGTTTAAAAATTATATAAAATAATCATTTTTAAATGTGGTATGTAGAGATTTTAATTAATTTTATAATAATTGTTATCCATTTTTATCTGTATTTCTTATTAAATAATATGTAGATACATACAAACATTAATTTTAGTCATTTTAAGCAATAACTATTTTTCCACTTGGACTTGAACATGTTATATTACATTATATTTTTGAAATTTGAATGAATAGTTCTATTTTTAGCCATTTAATATTTCCATTTAATAATTAACATTTACATAGATAAAAATAATTGTTTAGTTGTATAATAAACAATATAAACTATATGTTCACACCCATAGTATTTACCGGCCATATTTCTTGGGTGGTGTAATTGCTCAATTTGATCCAGACACATCATCAGATACGAGTTTTCAGTCTGGGATGTACTATGGCACATGCTTGTTCCTAGCTGTCATGTTAAAGACTTTCTGGTTTGTAGCCTATGATATGGCCACGATACATATGGGAATGAAGATGCGTGTGTCTACGTGTTGCCTCATTTATAAAAAAGTTTGTAATTATTTCAATAAAATATAATAATAAATAAAATATTTCGTATTTTCAGTTTTTGTCTTAGAAAAGCAATATATATTTAAATTTTAAACAAAACAGACGCATAGAGTGCTCGGCTGTGGGGAACCCCTTATTCAAATAACTTTAAAATACATAGCTTTGTGGAACATAATATAACATATTGTATTTATGCAATATAGTCTCATTTACTTTCTCATTATATATACTATAATTTACTATAAATTTTTCACTTGAGTAAAAGATATTTTTATTGTAATAAATAACAACACTTAGGTTATTATATAGGATATATTATAATTTAAACAGTCGATACAAAATTGCAAATTTGTAATACAATTATTAAATTTATATTATTATGTTACTATTATGTTGATATTATTTTTCAAACAACGTTTACTACGAGCATAGGCGCGCTGACTTTTATATATTTTATAGCATGAGGGCAAATAAAATACTTATATTATTATTCATGATTATTCCAATTCTCTTTATTGGCTTCAGATAAAAAAACGAGTGGGCCCCGCTTTGCTGTACAGTTGGGGGTGGAGTGTGCCTCGTTTATAGGATAGGTCATTATTACAATGGATTTGTTAAATTTGAATGCAATGATAGATATGATTGTATACAAATAACAATTCTGAACGGAGTTAATATGTTTGTCTAAAATGGGTATATAATAATATAGTATTTTATATTTAAATTGAATTATAATGCAATTTTGTAAAAATTTAAATTTAAAACAGTCATAAAATTTTTCCCCTTAAGTCTGGTAGAATTTTTTTTATATATTTTTGAAAGTAAGCTTATGGAAAACCTAGTGTTAAAATTTTGAATCTTAAGTATAAACAGAAAAAATTTTATGAATTTTCAACTATAAAATACCTTGCAAATTATCGCGATTTTAACATATTTTATACAAATTTGAACTTTATGGGCTTATAAAAAAAATTTGAGTGAAACCATCTTCGATATTTTTTAGTTACAGTTATTATTACTTATATTTAATCCTTTAATTCATTTTCAAGAGTTTTTGGACAGCCAAAAAAATTTTATAGATATTTAAAAAAAAACTTACAAAATTCGAAAATTTAAATTGTCTATAAATAAGTCAAAATATGTCAAAATACTTTGAACACTTAACCATGTATAGAGAACACCAATATAAAGATTTGGTGAAAATTTCAAGTTGTTGCGGTTTTTCGTTTTTGAGTTAGAGCATTTTAAAAAAACCTATATGATTTCTCAGTCTAGAATTTTATATATTATATTATATTTTACATGTAATTTTATGACAATATTCACTGTTTAAACGCTTATAAAAAAAAATTGTGCCTATGGATTTTGATGATTTTTGAATGACAATAAAAACTACTTGTGCGGAATCTTCTATTAAATTTTCAAGTATTATGTAAGAGTCAATTTTTTTTATCACCGATTATAAAAAAAAAATTTAAAAAATTCGAGTTTTTTAAAAGCCTGTAAGTGGCTTAAAAATCAATATAATATTTTAAAAAAAATATGACATAAAGAGAATGCCTATATTAACAACTGGTAAAAATTTGAAGTTTCTGCGACTTATACTTATTGAATTATAACAAATATTTAAAATCGTTTGACCATAAATTGCTATGTTATGCAATTTCGTAAAAATTTAAATTTCTAATGGTCATAAAACTTTTTCCTTTTGGTCCGGTAGAATTTTTTTATATATTTTTGAAGATTAGCCTATGGACAAACTAGTGTTAAAATTTTGAACCTTAAGTATAAACAGAAAAAATATTATGAATTTTTATCTACAAAATAACTTGCAAATTATCGTGATTTTGACACATTTTATACAATTTTGAGCTTTATGGGCATATAAAAAAAATTTGAGTGAAACGATATCCGATATTTTCTAGTGAAGATAAGTAAAGCTTTTTATAAACCTTGTATTAAATTTTCGAGAGTTTTCGGCCAGAAAATTAAATTTTATAGGTGTTTAAAAAAAAAAAAATTACAAAAATCGAAAATTTAAATTGTCTATAAATAAGTCAAAATATGTCAAAATACTTTGAAAACTTAATCATGTATAGAGAACACCAATATAAAGATTTGGTGAAAATTTCAAGTTGTTGCGGTTTTTCGTTTTTGAGTTAGAGCATTTTAAAAAAATGTAGTTTGTAAAAACGTGATTTTGCGTAAAATTTCCCGTTTTTTCGTAATTTTTTTAACGTATTTTTCGATTTTTGCAAAAAGTATTTAAAAAGTTGGATTTTTGACATGCCCAAGTACCATCTACATTCCCTTTTCTTTCAGAAAAGTTGCTGTATAAGCAAATCAAAGCATTTTTACTGCAAAAAAAGTTGTCGTCAGACACAAAAAAAAAAAACACACATCATTGTAAAATCAATAGATTCCATCACTTCGTTCAGAATCTAAAAAAAAAAAATATTATATGAAAATACAATTTTTCTTTCTAACTTAATTACATTAGATACATTACAATATTATTTATAAAAATCATTATTATATACCTATATGTTTTCCATAATTTGTGGTATTTTATCTATTTAGCTATTTTTGGATAATTCTTCCTTTTGATAAACATTTTTATGTAAAAATTCATTAGTTTATTTAAATAACCTAATAATTTTTTTACACAAAAGTGAAGTGATGTTTTTACCTTTTACCACCCATTAAAATCAAAGTACGCGGGCAATTGCTCCTGTTACCCCCGTGTAGTCGGTGCCTATGACTATGTGCATATTATGTATATTAGAAAATTAATGAAGGATTTACTTCAATAAAAATACAAATATTTGGAGGGGTCACACCCTTCCAAGTTCCACCCCCAAATTGAGTCTCTGGTTTTAATCATGCAAACGTAAATAATGCTGGTAAGATATAATGAAATTAGTAGAAGTGACTAAAACGTGAAAAAATACCATAAGCGTAGGTCTTGAATTATATTTTATAAGTCCGAATTATTGATTAAATTAAAACTAATTTGATTCACTAAAATAGTAAATTTTTGTAGTTTATTTAGTTTAATAATTTTGTTTGAGCTGAAAAATTATGAATAAAATAGAAATCAACTATTGTTACAGTTTATTTACACAAGAATAATATGAAATACGTATTATTTTTAGGTGCTACGACTAAGCAAATGTTCCCTTGGGGATTCTAATTCTGGTCAAGTAGTAAATTTAATATCAAATGACGTCAACCGTTTTGATAGTGCATTATTCTTTGTGCCTTATATTTGGATAGGACCTCTACAAACCATTGTGGTCGCATACTTCTTGTGGCAAGAAATTGGGATTTCATCAATGATTGGATTAGTATTAATAATTATTTTCATTCCAATACAAGGTTAGTAAAAAAAAAAATATACAAAATCTATACAAAAAATAATTTAACTTATTACTAACCGGAACAAATTTTTGTTTGCAGCATATTTAGGAAAAAAATGTTCTAAACTGCGACTGAAAACAGCGTTAAGAACTGATAAAAGAGTGCGTTTGATGAACGAAATTATTTCGGGCCTACAAGTCATAAAAATGTACACTTGGGAAAAGCCTTTTGAGTATCTTGTACAGAATGCGAGAAAGTACGTACTTGTAATGTATAGTAATATAGAGTAATTTAACTTAATAAACAACTTGTATTGAATTTAGTTTTGAATTTTTCCGTTATTTAATTTTCAGGGATGAAATTCAATATATTAAAAAATCTGGTTATATAAGATCCTTTTTAATATCGTCCTGGCTTTTCCATACTAGAGTTGCCTTGTTTTTTAGCCTTTTATCATATGTTTTACTTGGAAACTTTATTACCGCACAAAAGGTAAAAAAAATTTAAAAATTGTTAATACAATTGTTTAAAATCACAATGAGCGTACACGGTAATTATGTGTATATTATATAGGTTTTCGTCGTGACTTTATACTACAATATATTGCGAACAACTATGACATTTTTTTTCCCTCAAGCTATTGCACAAATATCTGAGTTGATGATATCTATTCAACGTCTACAAGTAAGAATATAAGGAATTCAAAATTTAAAATTATTAGAATTTTTTTAGCATAACAACAATATATTATATAATATAAACAGTTCTAAAGAGATATTTTTAACAGCATTTTTTATTAAACGAAGAGAGGGAAAATCAGATTATTGATTGTTTGAATACTAACAAATACGACAATATAAATAATGTCAATGACAAATCATTACTCCTGAACTCCAACAATGCGTTAAATAATGTAGATAATCAATATAATACGGACATATCAAGTGATTTGAGGATAATAATTTCCAATGCAACAACTAAATGGACAGACGCGCAATCCAATAACTCTATAGAAAATATCAATATAAATGTTGGACTTGGTCAATTAGTTGCTGTTATTGGTCCTGTAGGAGTAGGAAAAGTAAATATTTTCGAGGACAACGAAATCAAATAGTAAATAAATTTTATTATTTTGATTATAGAGTTCGTTGATACATGTTATATTAAGAGAGTTACCACTATGCGGAGGGCATATTTCCGTGCATGGTAAAGTATCCTATGCATCACAAGAACCGTGGCTATTTGCTAGTTCTGTAAAACAAAATATTCTTTTTGGTTCTCAAATGGACGAGGAACGTTATGCAAAAGTAAACCAAACTTGTTATTATTATGAAAAATTTTGTATGAATTATTAATGTGCATGTATTATTTTTAATTTTCTTATGGATCAGGTTGTCCAAGTATGTGCCTTAATAAAGGACTTTGAACACTTTCCTTATGGTGATAAAACGATTGTCGGTGAAAGAGGAGTCTTACTTAGTGGTGGACAAAAGGCAAGAATAAATTTAGCAAGGTAAAATAACAATTCTTAACAAGGATACATGAGATTTAAACAAATGTCCATACATGGGTAATTTGTGTTTAAAGGCATTCGGACGATTTGGTATTTTTAATATTCAATTACATATTTATAAGTTAAATATTATAACACTCTCACTAGATCAGCGTTTCTCAACCTGTGGTACGCGTACCCTTGGGGGTACGTAAGAAGGTATGAGAGGGTACGTGAAAAAAAAAGCGTAATGGCGGAAAAAAAAATTAAGAGTATCTACACTATATACAGATACTCTAATTTTTTTTTTTAAAGAAATATAGGTTGAATACTATTTTTTCAGTCGTGTTGTAAAAAAAATATATACTCGTAGTCTTCTAAGGACACGTTTCGTTATATTTTATAAAACCATCTTGCTTCAACCGTGTTAAAAGCTGTATTTCATTTCAAATTTTCCATTACAATAATTAAGACTTGAGTAACATATTACATAAATCATAGATGTTGAATATTTATTTACAAAAACCACAGACATATAACAACATTATAATACAAATTATTACATAACCTCAAATACGTCTAAACAGCAGCGCTTTACGTAAAGTGGTCAGCGGCGGAAACGTTTTTGACATCGCAAGCGGAACACTTAATTGGTATATTTCTGGAACGCACGATAACAGAAGATACGACATACAAGAAATTATGTTTTTTAATATTATATTATCATTTTAAAAGAGTTTTTTTCTGACTACTATCCTCACTCTTGAATTGTAGCAGGCATTCAAATAGGTACAATTTTTCTTATAACTTATTCAGGTAAACATCGATTTTTTAAAACATCGATGTTTTTGTCGGAAATATCGATACCCTCATGACGATGACGTCATGGTAACATTCTTGGTGTCGGACAAATTAACAGAATGACTCCCAGCCATAAGACATATACATGTCAAAATTACAATTGGTGTATTTTAAATGGTTTGTAGTTTGTGAAATATTTAATAATGTGGCACAGCTGGACACTGGATTTTATCTTATCGGGTTACGTAACGTTGTTCAATACAATGTCAATCATTTCAGATTTACGAGTTTACTTATTATCCGAGGAGCCAGATTTCAAAAAAATATGTGGCAGTAAACAAGCCCAAGGGTCTCATTAAAATTAAATTGTAAAGTTTATATTACGTACATTGTATGGCTAATTAAATTAATTAATAAATATTATTTTCAAATTTTCCATCATCGAACTTATTTTATAATATCTTATTTGTGTTGTGTGTGAATATATAATAAATTCTCATTTGGGGTTACGTAAAGCAGTGATGAGAGGTCAAGGGGTACGTAAATGAAAAAAGGTTAAGAAACGCTGCACTAGATGATTACATTTTATCAAAAAATACCGAATTATGTACATAATAAAATGAAATCTTACAATAGGCAGTAAAATACTATTTTACTAAATATTATCGTAGTAAATTACAGAATAAATATAGACAGTTTTTTCCAGAGCAATATATAAACAAGCGGATATTTACTTGTTGGATGATCCATTATCTGCTGTTGACACTCATGTTGGAAAACATTTATTTGATGAATGCATAAAAGGTAAAAATTATTTTATTCTATTCATGAATTGAAATTTAATTTTTTTAATTTTTTCTAGGTTTTCTTAAAGAAAAGACATGTATTCTTGTTACACACCAGTTACAATATTTGACTAAAGTTGATCGTATTATTTTAATGCAAGATGTACGTAATAAATATCAAATATATCTGATTAGAAGTAATATTTAATTTTTTTTAACAGGCAAATATAATAGCTGAAGGAACATTCAAAGACCTTCAAGAAAGTGGTTTAGATTTCACCAATTTATTTGGATCGTCTGTGGGAACTATTGTTTCCGATAATGAATCCATAAATGAAAATGTATATCCCCGTACCATTTTAACAAGCAGAAATTCTTATCGGAGTATTGGGTCGTCCATCGAAAAACATAAACAAAATAGTGTTCAAAATGATCCAATTGAAATATCTGAATCTTGTTCATCAGGAGATGTTTCGATTTTTGTATATTCATCATATTTTTCTGCAGGCGGAAGTTCCAAAAAATTAATGTATTTATTATTTTTATGTATTTTTACTCAAGTATTGGCGTCTGGTGGAGATTATTGGGTATCATATTGGTAGGTTGTTATAGTGCAATACTTATGATTTTAATAGTAATACTATTAAATTTATCTTTATTATTTAGGGTGAACTTAGAAGAAAACGATTATCGTTATACTACTATGGCTACTAACAGCTCACTAACAACAGTGGCAACTAAATTTCGTAACATGTCAGTGAAAAATATCATAAATTATTCATTAATGTGGTGGTCAATTTCAAGACAAGAATGTATCATAATATTTGCCTTGTTGACATTTTCTGTTATTGTGGTTATTTTAATGAGAAGTTTTACGCTTGTGTCAGTTTGTTTAAAGGCTTCAATGATTTTACATAATACGATGTTCAACTCTATAACTAGAGCTACAATGTACTTTTTCAACACCAATTCATCTGGTAAAAATAGTTTAATCGAAAAAAGATAATTTATTCAAAGTATTAAACTGAATTCGTTTATAGGACGCATTCTAAACAGATTTTCTAAAGACATAGGAGCAATAGACGAGATTTTACCACAAATTTTGATGGACTGTATACAAGTAATTTTATTATAACATACCTTTTTGATTTTTCACATGAGATGTATTATGCATAAATCAAAATATAAAGTGTATGGCGTATTTATGTTTTTAATAGCTCGGGCTATCGGTTATCGGTATAATGATCATAATTATAGTAGTGAATATATATTTTGCGATACCACTCATCATCGTTCTAATTATGATTTATAAATTAAGAGTTTTATACTCGTCGACTGCTAATAGTATCAAACGGTTGGAAGGAATAAGTAATTAGAAATAAACTTTAAAAATGTACATTATATACTAGTTACTAACTAATGAAATTATAGCACGTAGTCCTGTTTTTGCTCACATAAACGCATCTATTCAAGGGTTAACTACAATAAGGGCATTTAACGCTGAAGATATTTTGATAAGAGAATTTGACAACCATCAAGTCAGTAAAATTAAACAACGTTAAAAATATTTATAACATATTATCGATTTTCTAGGACTTACATTCTTCAGCATGGTTTTTGTTTATATCATTAAGCAGAGCGTTTGGTTTTTGGTTGGATTTAGTCTTTATAATGTTCTCAGGTGTTGTAATCTATAGCTTTTTTTTTACTAATTGTGAGTGAAAAAAAAATTGTGTTCATATTGTAAATAAATAAATTTCATGCCTATTTTTTTATTTTTATATTTCATAAAACTAGATACATCTGGAGGATACGTTGGTCTTGCAATTACTCAAGCTATTGGGTTAGTCGGTTTTTGTCAATTTGGAATTCGACAGTCAGCAGAATTACAAAACCAAATGACATCTGTTGAAAGAGTACTCGAATATACAAATCTTCCTCAAGAATCTGCTCTTGAAACACCTCCAGGTTTTATTCATCTGTTATTTATCTAATTAAAACATAAATTTCAGTGATGTACGATTATTTTTCTTAGATGACAAACCTCCAAAAGAATGGCCTAAAAAAGGACAAATCGAATTTCGGAATTTTTGTTTAAGATATTGTATAAATGAGCCACAAGTTTTGAAAAATCTAAATTTGACAATAGAATCAAATGAAAAGGCATTATAAAAAACTTGTTTTTAGATGTTGACTGATTATTCAATCCATTATATTATTTTATTTAGGTTGGAATTGTCGGCAGAACTGGTGCTGGAAAATCGTCTTTGATTAGTGCGTTATTTAGATTGGCTCTAAACGAAGGTTCCATCTTGATCGATGGTATAGATATTAATAAATTGGGATTACATGATCTACGGTCTAAAATCTCAATCATACCACAAGAGCCGATATTGTTTTCCGGAACAATGCGGACAAACCTAGATCCTTTTAATAATTACGAGGATGACACGCTTTGGAATGCACTAAAAGAAGTAAATGAGTAATCCATACTTTTGATACAAATAAATTCCTTTATTATCATTTCAGGTAGAACTTAAAGATGTAGTCAATGATTTACCACTTCGTCTTGATTCCAAAATGTCCGAAAGTGGTTCTAATTTTAGTGTAGGCCAGAGACAATTAATATGTTTGGCTAGAGCTATAGTTCGAAGTAACAAAATTCTCGTATTGGATGAAGCCACTGCTAACGTCGATGCACAGTAATCAAGTATATTTACAGTTTAAATAAACATCGTTTTATATAACGTTTTTGATTTTCAGAACTGATGTTTTGATACAAAGAACTATAAAAAATAAATTCCGATCATGTACAGTATTAACAATCGCTCACCGTTTAAATACTGTTATGGATTCGGACAAAGTTCTTGTAATGGATTCAGGTGAAATAGTCGAATTTGATCATCCCTACAATTTGTTGAAAAACACAGGAGGATTTTTGTATAAAATGGTGAAGGAAACTGGACAGACCACATCTGATATGCTTCATAGTGTGGCTGCTGAAGTAAGATAAATTTTAGAATTGTGTCTTCTCATAATAAATCAATTTTTATCTATGTATATAAATTTTCTTTTTTT
The DNA here is from genome assembly GCA_025469195.1 of Chaitophorus viminalis. Classification (NCBI taxonomy): domain Eukaryota; kingdom Metazoa; phylum Arthropoda; class Insecta; order Hemiptera; family Aphididae; genus Chaitophorus; species Chaitophorus viminalis. The sequence goes on from JAIPRK010000899.1 coordinate 113,421, forward strand.
ATAGAGTTATAAGTCTATGCATTTTACGAGTAAATGATGAAGTTGGTTGCTGAATATTGTATGAATTGACAATTTGTTGCTAATATAAATTGTCAACGATATCTAGGTGGTGTTTGAATTTTTAAAAATGCTACGAAGTTTTTTTACTGGAATTTGTGCACAAAACAAATTTTTTTGTTGTGCTCTTACATAAAAACGAAAAATCATAAATACTTGAAATTTTCAGCAAATAATTATAATAGCACTGTCTTTAATCGGTCAAGTTTTCAAAGTATTTTGACTTTTTTTGACCTATTTGTAGACAACTGAATTACTGATTTCTCTAAGTATTTTAACGATTAAAAAAAACTTAGTTGAAAAAAATGTTGAAAATTGAATAAAAGATTTATTTTAAGTTGTACTTGTTGTTATTCGAAAACAGTGTTCGTCAACTTGAACAATTTTGGGAAACTACTTGTAAAATATACCTCAATTGCACCGGTATAAAAAAAGGTATACTAAAAAGCTATACCTCAATTGCGCCGTAAAAGAAAATGATTTAATAAAATATAAAAATCAATGTATCAAAATACAATATTAAGTGTATATAAATATAGTGTAATTTATATAGTTATAATTAAAATAAATTAAAATAATTACTTTATAAAAATTATTGATACTGTTTTTGTAACTTGTAAGTTTTATTTTCTAAAAAAAAACAACAAAAAAGAAGTAGAAAAATGTAGATATAAATATAGATTTTCATTTAATTACTTTATTAAGCTTTTTTGTAGTGATAGCTTATCCTTTTTACAAATTCAAACATATCTTGATTTCTATTTCTGTCTGTTGGTTGTAAAATCAATGATAATATAGTTTTATACTCATTTAAAAATTATATGTAGCTATCGATTGGCGCAATTGACATACTACAATTAATGACATTAGATTATCGATCGGCGCAGTTGATGTATACCTTTTTCCTATCTTTTTTTCCTATTTTTTTTTCTTTACCTGCGATTTTCGGTGCAATTGATATATGCCCTTCGAAAATAGTTTTTACAGTTTTTTTTAAACGCCTAAGTCCAAATTTTCATGAAATATTATGTCAAAACCACGATCATTTTCAAGTTATTTTCTAGTTGAAAATTCATAAAATTTTTGGTATTTATACTTAAAATTAATAATTTCAACTCAAGATTATCTATAAGTACTTTCAAATACCTATAAAAAAATTCTAACAAACATTTAGGAAACATTTTTATGAACGTCTGAAATTTAAATTTTAACCAAACAAAAAAAAAAAAATAGTTATTAAATAACGGTATCCTCAAAGGATTTTTATAATTCGTAGAAACTTAAAACTTAGTTGAAACCAGTTATTTAAATTGGTATATCCATCAAATAATTTTCTTTTTTAAATATTTTACTAATTTGTAAGACATTATAAATTTTGATTTTTTTTTTTTGTATTGTTGCTAAAAAAAATGTTACTTGGACAAACTAATTAAAAATTTAGTAGAAGATACCATATTGGTTGCTCTTACTGTCATGTAATATTTATGAAAATACATAGGCAAATTTTTTTGCGTTTGAATAGCAAATATTGACATAATAATATATTGTTTTCTAAACTGACAAATCATCTTCGTTCAGATTCAGAATTGTTTGTCATATACAATTATACCTATCAAGTGCATTCAAATTTAACATATCCATTATAACAAAGTACTCTATGACCGAGGTTGATTCCACCCCTACTTTGAAGCAGAGCGAGTTTCTCTTCGGTTTTTTTTATGTTATTCATTGATTGGGAGAACATCATACACGTGAATCTTAATTTTGGAAAGATACATTCTACCTGCGACCAATGTTTTAACTCTCTGTGTAGAATAAATGTTCTATAGTAAAATAAAAACTAATATTCAAATAACCAACAGAGGGGATTCGAGAGATCGATCCTACTAACATAAAATGCATAGTTTTAATAAAATATAAAATAGTATATAAAATTAATAATAAAGATAAAAATAAAATAGGTTGAATAAGTAAACTACTAAGCTTAACATAATATATGCAATACTTAGCGAATAGAAATAGAACATTTCGTCTCGGTTAACAAAGCCTAAAAATAATAAAAATAGTATAAATATCCTTTTTTTTTAAAAAAAAAAGTTAACAATATTTAAATGTAGTAAGCGGCCCTGATTGACAAACTTGCCTACATAATATGAGATATAAAGTAATACCTTCAGTATTGACATAATATCGACATAATATATTGACTACTATAAATATGTTTAAAAATAAATTATTGATTAATAATTGAATTTTTTTGTAAAATATAATAACACTGAATATAATACTTATCGACCCAAAAAATTAATACATAAAAATGTTACATAATGGGATATTAAAAGAGTAACTCTAAATAATATAGTCATATAAGTATTACCAAGTAGGTTGTTTGATAATGCAATTACGTTGGTTATTAACAGGGTTCGTAAGTCGTAAGTCCGTGTATCTGCAATTCTATATGTTTTTCTTTGCTACATCGTAAAATATACTATAAATAAATTTGAGGTACAAAGACTGTTGTGTAACAAGTATATCTTTAAATGACTAAGCAAATGATGCCAACATCATAGGCAACTTCAAACGTAGAAGTTAACCTAAAATAAAATTCGTGGGTGTTCGAGGTGTTAGGACTTCCGGAACATTCGAATTCAAAACGGAACACTTGCGCGAATATCATTTTTATACAAAATGGTGAAGGTAACGGGACACGCTGCATCTGATACCCTTCACCATGTAGCTGCTGAAGTAAGATAAAATATAGAATTTTGTCTTTTCATAATAAATCAATGTTTATCTATTTATATGCATTTTTTTTATAGAGTTACAAGTCTATGCATATTAAGCGTAGATGACGAATAAAAAAGAAAATTATTTTGTTGCTGAAGATTATATAATTTAACAATTTGATACTATTTTTTTTTATACATACCTAGAATTTGATGATATTTATTCATTTTGCCTGAATTAATTGCTTCCTTTTTAATTTTCTATACCATATATATATTATACGTATACAATATACATATATATACATATACCATTATATATAGGTATTGTGGAACCTCGACAATTCGAATCGATCATGGGGGGCAAAAAATAAAAATCGAGGTATCAAAAGCATTTTCTTAAACAACACAAATGTTTCATTTTATAATTTTATTTATTAATGTATTTAATAATAAATGTTTAATATATGTATGTTTTATTAGAATTCAAAAAAATTCTATAAAATAGTATAAAATGATAAAAATGTATGTAAATTGTATCCCAACAAAAACACTACGTCAACTCCGTGTAAAAAAACGCTAAGTACAAAAAAAAAAAAAATATAAATGCTATAAAATGTGTGATATTAAATGGAATCTAAGTAAATGGTCTGATGACCATTACCAATTAATTCAAATTTAATAAAAATTAGTTATTTATATAAATTTATAATATGAATTATTTTAACTTAAATTGATCCAATTTTAGTATACATGGCCGGAAGATTCAGTTTAAAAAATGTATAGCCAAGTACTAAGTTTATATAATAAATAATGAAAGCACCATTATAATAAATAAATTGTTTCCGGCCAAGTAAACTAAAAATTGGATCAATTTGAGTTAAAATAATTCATATTATAAATTTATATAAATAACCAATTTTCATTAAATTTGAATTAAATACATATACATACATTATATTCATCAGACCATTTATTTAGATTCCATTTAATATCATACATTTTAAAGCATTTATATTTATTTATTTTTTTTACTTAGGGTTTTTTTACACGGAGTTGACGTAGTGTTTTTGTTGGGATATTATTAGTTTTTATTAGGGTCAAGATTTTTTTGATTTTTTTTCCACATTATTAAGATGTTAACATCTTTTGCACCACGAGGTCACCGTTCAAACTGTACAGATGTATCGTTACATCTTACCCATTTATCCCGATATTTTTTTTTCTTATAGCTCGCGCCTTTTGGAGTTTAGTTACCATTTTTAATGTAGTCAAAATACAGGTCACGCCTAACGTGAGACGAAAATTGTAATTTTCAGCCTCGTGGACGTGGTGCAAAATTATTAATTAATATAATAATAATAATAATAATAATAATAATAATAATAATAATAATAATAATAATAATAATAATAATAATAATAATAATAATAATAATAATAATAATAATAATAATAATAATAATAAAATGTTCAAATCCAGACAGCCGATTGGCAAATA